>JADLZK010002767.1:0-61804 GCA_015847255.1 Hyparrhenia diplandra
AAAATGGGCTCCGGGCGGCTGACGGTGCGGTGTGAGCGTGCGTGCAGGCGACCCCAAGGCATCGCGGGCCGGCCCGGCCGACGACAGTAATATCACGGCGAGGCCGCGATATGGGCGGTCGATAAGTCTGCTACCACGGCCCATCGGCCTTCATACTTAGCCGCAAAGCAGATTCCTCAATCACTTGCATGCGCGTAAACCTTACCGCTCGAGCGGCTCGAGCGCCTCTCTATGGCGGCTCAGCAGCGCCCCCGCTCCCCGCCCGTAGCGGTCAGGCGTGAGCACGCTCTCCGGCTCGTGACGAGCGCGGTCCGTTCCTCTGCGGCATCTCTTCCACTTCCCCCTTCTATCCGGGCCATGGGCGGCCCGTTCAGCTCTTTGGGCCCGTGCTTTTTCGGGCTACGCCGCGGCCCGAAAGTCGATCCGTGGAGCGTGCTCGGGCCGACCCCGAGCGCGAGTTTGCTACGGTTAGGCAGCGCGCCCGGTAGCCCGTCAGGCCAAAGCGAGGCCCGATGCCGGCCCGGGCCCGGGCCAGCCGGCCCGATGCACATGTTTAGTCGCGAGCATTTCCATGTTTTTATGCGCATGAGAAGAGCATGGCAGGGTGTAAAGACCTATCAACTTGTTCCCGTTGTAAGTGTAAGCGCCCAGAGGAGCTCTCAACTCGTAACGTTACAAGCTAGCTACTACCTTCATCCTAAAATAATGTGTAATTTTATATCTAGTCTATCTATTTAGATTTAATAAATTTTTAATGTATTAGAAATATTATTAATATTTATAATTTCAAAAAAACTATACATTAAAAACATATTTGATAATCCATGGTTAGTATGATAATATTAGTCAGTTTTGTTTTTCGCGACCAAAATATTAGGCACAATTAAGATGGAATTGCATACTTTCTATACATCCCACTTCAAGATAACTCTCCCCATTTTATTTTTATACAGAGGTGGACAAAAATTAATATGGTTTACCGTTTCAAAACTTCTCCGTTGTAACCATTGCGACTTTCACCCAGTATGATGCGTAGATTTGCGGGGTGCTTCATCTTATATAAAACATACGGATCCCATGATATGATAACAATATTTATTAAATTAAACAATGATATTAAAGTGGCATTTAATCAAACACTTAAATTTTGTGATGTTCGCTTACAATCACAAATATCATGGTGTCTAGCTCATAAAGTCTATTGTATTAGGCTTTTTCAGTAATCATAAAGATAATGTTTTTATATTGGTTGGAAGATGTCTTTGATATCACTTATTTCGTGCACCAATAAATTCCGCGAATAAGTTCCACGCATCTCCATACACATGAGAATGTATACAAATATTAGTGTTGTCACATGGGCAATGCTGTGTGTGTCTTGAAATCTCATGAAACCTTAAAACAAATTATGTTATCCTTACGTAAGTATGATAAACCTTTCAAAAAGTACCTATGAACAACAACTTTAAATACGGCCTTAGTGAAATAATATTTGTACAATATAAATTGAATTAAAAATGTTCAGATGTGTTAGTAATCTTTTTATTACCTCTGGCTGCTACAAGTTTTTAACCTCTTTCAATACAATATTTTTCGTGAAAGTTCCCAACTGTAAAGTTGGGGTCTCATCCTTACTTTTTAATGCATTCTTATTTTTCCCACAACATTCTTTTTTAGCATTTTTCTTTTCTCTCCATCTTTTTTGGCCTCGCCCCAGCCCCGCATCCGTGTGGAGTGGCAAGGACTGATCTTCATATATTTGCTCTTGATGTGGTTCTGTGACATCGCACTGTACAATGTCATTAATGTTTGAAATCTCCATATGGAAAAAAAAAAATCAATGTCAAATGCACCAATAATATTGGAAATATTTTTAAAAGTCATAATAAGTGCTACTATTGTTTGATATACATGTACTGGCCTTTATAATTTTGGTTTTAGTCAATCCAGATATGACGATTAATGAAATATTTTCATGTGCAATGGTGCAGGCCATCTCTGCCAGTCACACAAAAAGCATTGGTTGAGGAATACTATGGGAACATAACAATATGCAATTAACATAAGCATGCAACAGTAGCTAATTAGCATAAGTACTGAACAAATTTTGGAAGAATTGTAAGACCAAATGTGATTTAGAATATATGTACCAACCCATAGTTGACAATCACATCATATCTAACAAACATATATACTTGTGGCACCAAGATATGTGGCTTAAACTATCCATGCATTTTCGTTATGTCAACCAAAGTATATATGAAGGTAACTACACATGTCATGAGATTCAAAACAAAAGAAATACAGGCTTCAAAATAAAAGTAGGATTTATAAATTTTGACTTCAAAAAACCAATATAGCATTTGATAATAAACAACTAAGATTGGATTTGTGTATAAGGAAACCTTTTCGCCATATTCAATCAATTTAAAAAGCTGTCACAGGATCACCCATCAGCACGCCGTTGTCCTAAAACCAGGTGTTGTGGCCTGCTATGGCCTGCTACAGCTAGCTATTCTGGATGACAAATTCAACTATTAATTAATTATATGCCCCTCCAGCTTTTTGATCTGAAATTCTACCCGTTTGGCGCTCGTCGCTGGTGGTGGCGCGCGTCTGGCGCATGCCCCGCCCGGGTTGTCGGGCTAACGGCGGCGTAGTAGACTTGGCTGTCTCCCGCTGGGCAGTTTGATGGCCGTGAGTAAGTACCTGGCGTCAAAAACATTAAAGCACTCAGCTAACATATATTTCTCCCATTTTGCCTAACATTTACTTGATTCAACATCTGCATATGTGATTAGTTCATACTCCTGTAGTGCATTGCTGCAACTGCTCAAAAGCTCAGAACAAACTCCAAATAAAAATAGGATGGTCACATGCAGATTCATCGTTCTACCATTCTCAAAGGTTACTTCCATCAAAGTAAGCTATTATCTCAGAAATTCAAATTTGTTAACAGATCCCATGTTTGCTATTTGATATTTGGATATTCCCAAGCTTCTTTATCATGATTTTTGCATCACTTCCATGGCAAAAACTTTTAAACTGTCATTCAGATATCAGTATTTTATGATTTTTAAAGGTGTAATTAATTAGATCAGATTAGTTCACACTATAAAAGGGAACGAAGCTGCAGACTGCTGTTGTCTAGCTAAGTTCTACTTTTCCTTATAAAAATTATAGACGAAGAGATGAGAGCAGTTAGAGATCGATCTAAGACTCTAAGTAGGCTGGGTAACAGCGAATTAGATTTGACAAAATTGTAGACTTTGAGCAATATCAATTAGGCATGACATGTCAACAAGAAACCCACACTCACATGAGATTTAGCGCATTATGTTTGTAATCTTTCATGCTAAACACAATCTGATCCAACTTTGACGACATAATTTATTTGGCTGAAGTCAGAAAAAACAGTAGCACAAATTACATTAAGCCAAAAGCAGTACTCTTCTACAGAGGTGCAGTCTTCAACCCAATTAATGCCTGAATGCATAGTCTACCATGATTGACACATATATATTTTTAGCAGGAATTACTCATTGCTTATGGGCGTCATGAAGCCTTTGCAAGGAAGAAAAGAGAAAAACAAAGGTAAACTGATATATTAACCAAAAACATTCAATACTAACTTTCATTGTACAAGCATACGGGGACAATATGGAAGATCACCATCAGCTGACAAATGAAACTAAATTTATATGTAAGCGTTCAACCAACAGTAAATTCATAGTTGAAGCATCCATTAAAAAATAGGATAAAAAAATTACCTTCAATCAAAAAACAGACAAATTAGATCTTCCGACCTTTTCTAGCCTCTTTTACCTGATATGATAAAAAAACATGTTGTCAACAATCAATTTATTGTGAAAAGCAGGTTGTTACAATCACAAATGGTATAGGTCAGCTTGAATCTGAAATAATTCCATTCACACATCCCAACAAAATGGAAGAGAAATAATTCCATTCGCACAACCCAACAAATCTGAAATAATTCCATTCCCCACAGCCTAACAAATTAAGTACAGTGAGGTCCAGAATTTAATTTTCTGTTTAATGGTGTTTAATAAAAACAAAAATAAAGGATCTAGATGAGAAAAATTACATATGCTACAGCCATTGCATCATCTTCATTGACTCCTTGCTGTTTCAACTCCAGTACACGCCAATCAAAGACTCTAGCTGGTGTTGGATCAAATCCACTTATCCTGGAAGGGATGGGAAAAACAATGCATCTTGTGTTCAAAGAGAGAAAAAGTAAAATAAATCAACTCCAAGAAATAGACAGAAAATATTCCAGAGAATAGGATCAAAACATTAGTCACATCTCCAAAGAAAAAGATCCGGATCAGGTATTCATGTAATCATCACCTTACAGGAAGGTAACAGCTAGCACCGCGGGTGCGCTGGTGCCGCTGGTCGAGGCTGAGCAAACGCAGGTGCGGGGATGCAGAGGAAACGACGTCGGTGCATATCGCGGCGACGACGTTGACGGCGGCGGCTTGACGTGTTGATGATTGATGAGGAATACACAGATATGATGCTGCTAGATACGCTGAAAATCATGCGAAAGATACTTTTTCCGTCGGCAAGGCCCCGAGCCCAGCCGTTGCGGCCCATCAGTTAAATATAATCTAAAAAGTTAATCAAGGGAGAGAGGGCCAGGAACTTCCGGCGAAAGGCCGCCCACATATTGATTTGCGTTTGTATTTTCCTTCCTTTCTTTTTTTTTTTTAAAAATACTTCCTCCATTTAAAATTATAATTAGTTTGACTTTTTCCATCTTAAGTTTGACCACTTTCGTCTTACTTAAAAAATTTATGCAAATATAGTTGAATTTAAGTCATGTTTAAGGACCCTTTATTAATAAAGCATACCGCAAAAAAAAAAAGAAATGATATTTTTACACAAATTTTTGAATAAGATGACTGGTCAAACTTGGAGTTGAAAACGTCAAACAAATTATAATTTAAAACGGAGGGAGTATGTTCTAATCCTTGAAAAACAATCACATACTCCCTCCATCTTAAATTATAAGTTATTTTAAGAATCTTAGAGAGTTAAAGTATCTCAAATTTGATAATATTATGACCAAATTTATATGATAAAATAATAATATGTATGATGTCAACTAAGTATCATTAGAATCATTATTAATTATATTTTCTTAATATACTTACTATCATAAGTCTTTGTAGTTTTCTAACTTTGATGAAACTTCATATGCTTTAATTCTTCAAGATTTTAGAAATAACTTATAATTTAGAACAGATGGAGTAAGTTTCACAGTATGACTCTATATGCGTTTCATTCAACAATTTGAAATACAAGTTCCACATTTAGTAAAAAGAAAATTCAGAAGAAAATCAAGACCTATTGTATTCAATGTAGAACTAGTTCACCAAAAAAATTGTGGTCGAGCACTAATTGAAAATGATGGCTTACCGACTTTTGTTGCGCATTGGAGTGTTTTTTGCGCTATTTGATCCCAAAACTAAATGAATAGATCAATCTAATGTGTCCCCCCTTCTTGAGCTTTTTTGCTTAATAAAGGAGCATGTAGAACCTATTTGGCACAATTCAGCTTCACTAGTAAAGTTTTTTTTTTTTTTTTTTTGTAAAACCACTTCATGAGCAACTCTCTAGGTGGAACTGAATTGTTTTGAAAAAAATTGTTAAACAAAATAGCAATACTAATAGCTTCATATATGGACATGAGAGAGAAATGAAGTAGAGAGCTTGGATAAGCTACTTTTTGCAACTCTCTCTCATTCCATTCCTTTATTAGAGGGAAAACAACACCTTCACATGTGAAGCTATTTTGAAAAGGGTATTTGGCGTAAAAAAAACAGGTTGTGTCAAATAGGCCCGTAGTTTTGTTGGATTTGGAAGAGAAAATATTACAAAGCAACGGTCTTTGCAAAAAAACAATTTTAAGTGATAAACGTTCTATTTTCGAAGACGGCTCAGCCTTTGTAAATGTCCTAGCAATTTTTTAGGCCAACAACTAAATAGGACGCCAACGAAAATAAGGGTGTGGCTCATTCTGAATCCTAACACAAATAATCTATTCTACATCTCTCTATACCATCTATCACATCCGTAGCCCCGTGCATCTCTCCTAATCCTAGACTTCTCTCTCATGCTTCACCCCCTCTCTCGCCTGCCCCCACAACCTCCCTCACATCCACAAATCTAGCTTTTTGATGACCTTGTACCCTCGGACAAGGGGGCAAAAAATCTGCCTCCTCGCCTGCGCCCCTCGGCATCCTCACCTCCACCGACTCTAGCTTTTGATGACTTTTTGACCATCGGATAAGGGGGCACAAATCCGATGACGGGTGTGCCAAGCATGTAAGTAGCAATTGGTTAACCATTGGTCTACATGTTTGGATAGAATAGGGGTGTTTTTAGCTACTACTAGTTGTTAGTCCAAGTGAACCAAACAAACTCTAAAACATATTTTGGTGTCAATAGGGCAAGCCGAGGGAGGCTAAGTTCTTACTTGCATGTCATGGGGCATTTTTAAATGCCTATCGTGGTTAAAGGTTTTAACTATGGCCGACTTTGTTATTTCCCTGCCGCTGGCCAACAATTTTTTCAAAGAGAAAACAATATGCAACAATTGTAATATATAAAATACATCATATTCATTTGAATTTGAATCAATTTTCACAAATCAAACACATTTGTATATATACAAGACAATCATGCATCATCCATACATGAAACGACAAAATTGTTAATGTTCTCACACACATATGCATCACCACACCGATTTAAATTGTTGAAGGTTTCACACACAGGCATGCTAATCCAGTTTTCCTAATCCAAACATTGTCGGATGTACGTAACCTGGGACATGTAACACCCTAGGTGTTAAGCATCTTGAAAACATGAGCATTTGCATATCATGATCATCATTTCATGCATAATCATGTTACTTATGACATTCACTTTAATTTGCTTCATTTCATGATTGCTTGACCTAGCTACTATAGGATCTTTGCTATAATGTGGTTTTGGACCTAGATTGTGCCTAGATATATTTTTGACATAATTTAGGACCATGTTTGGGCTTGAGTTCCAATTTAGAAAACTTTTATAAGTCTGCCCTAGAGTGTCAAACCTTTTTGAGTCATTTTGAAACTCCTTTCAAAAGTGCTTGATAGAAGTGTTTCTAGCAAAAAGTTTTCTATAGATGAAATGTAGTACTTTTTATGTAGATCAAAAGATCTTTTATGAGTTTCTTATGAAAAGGCTTGCAAATGATCCAAATAGTGCCCAACAGTTTGAGTCAAATTTGAGTTGAATTCAAACTCTGTTTTTGAATGGATGAAGTGACCTTGCTGTTTTTTTAATTTTTATCTCCAAATCTAGGCCGAATTTGAAAAAGTTCATATTGAGTGTTTTGTAGCTTATGAAATTCTCTACAAAATCGGTGTTTTGACTTTTTCGAATTCCGCACGAATCTCGAGCTGCAGGCCAAAAACCGAGGCCTTGTCAAAAAACAGGGGGAGGGAGGCCTATCGGCCGGTCGCCGCCGACACCGCCGACACGCCGCCACGACGCCGATACCGCCCGAATCCGCGCCCGGTCGCGGCGCCAGAGGCAGCGCCCCACGCTTCCTAACCCTAGCTCCACTCGCCGCCGCCACCGGGCCCGAGCCGCGAGAGGAACGCCGCAAGGCGCCATTGCCGCCGATCCCGCCCGCCGCCGCTGCCGTTGTTCGCCATTGCCGCGCCTACACACTCGCCAAAACTCCCTCCTTTAGCCCGCGCCGCCGTGCTCTACTAAAGCCGTCATCGAAACGAGAGTAAAGCCGCGGGGTAAGGACCCCATTTCCGCTCCCCGACCGCCACGGGCGAGCCCGCCATGGTCGCCGCTAGCAAGCTCGCGCCCGAGCCTCGACAGCCGCGTTTAGGTCGCTCGTGGTGTTCTAGGGTCGCCTGGATGTTTGAGCTTGTGAGCTAGGTGGTTGAGTAGATCCGCCGCCATTTACTCGCCACACGTCGCCGCCGACGCCCGCCCGCGGAGTGCCGCCCGCACTCGCTCGCGTCTTGTCACCGTCGTTGCTCCATTGAGTCCCTAAGTGCCATGCATGTCTTAGTTAGGTCAAGTAGAGTCGATAACAAGGGTTGGTTGGCTCGATTGAGCACCGAACGTCGGTTCGCCGTCGCCCGCGCCGCCGCCGCCGTCGTCGTCGCCGTCCGTTTCGAGTCGAACCAAAGGCACCATCGTGTCCCTCTCGCCGGCGCAGAGTCTTTTTAGACTAGTTGGTTGCGCGATTTGATCACCGCCCGGCGAAGATCCGCCGCACCTGTTCCGCCTCGCTGACATGCGGCCCCACGTCCTTTTGTTTTTCTTTTTATCTTTTTTACGTTTTCGGTTTTGCTTGATGAGCTTAGAAAATTCATAACTTGGTCATTTTGAGGTCTTTTTGAGTGAGACAAATTTTGTCATGCTTGTTAGTTTGTAAGCTACAGTATAAAATTATAAAACCCTATTTTCTGATAACTTTTATATAGAGTTTTATTTATGGTCATAAATGCATGGAAAATGAGGAAAATCATATCTTTTAATTGGTGCAAGATAAAAATATGCTTCCTGTACAAAATGTTCCTGATTTTGTGAGTAGAATCCAAGAAAAATATCATGCATGGTATGTTCTGTAGAAGAAATGTGATTTTCTATTTATGTGCTATTTGCAAGGTGATCTTTGGAAAAGCATATAAAAATAAATATTAGGGTTTTGGATGTGAGACTTGGTGTGTTTGTTTTTGATAGGTTTTAGAAGCTATTCATACTCAGAAATTTGTTGTCTGACACTTTTCATAGTACAAAGTATTTTCATGCATAGATTTAGTGCTAGCTTGTCATTTTTGTGTAGAGCTGTGTATGCATTATCTCGCCATGAAATTTTTATGGTAGCTGTGATATGTCAGTAAGATGCTCTGGTAATTTTTGTAGAATTTTCTGAAGTAGTTATGTATTTACCATATTTATGTTGCATGGAAAATAGCTTAGAAATACATGTTTATATGAAGGTAATGTGTATTAGTATTTTTATTGTGTGTTCCTAGCATGGATAGGATCTGTTGGTAAGCTTAGTTTGGTAAGCTTGGCAGTTTTGTCAATTTATTATTCCTAGCATTTATATAATTATAGTGTGCAAGTGTAGTGTTTGATAGGGCATATCATTTTATGTGCTTTAGATTATCTTTTTGAAATGTCCAGTAGGTTTATTTGGTAGATAATGACTTGGTTTACCTGCTGGTCAAGTTTGATAAGTTTTACATCAGTAGTTTGCAAGTTATGGTGGTTGTATGTGATGGTTGAGTAGGAAACAGAGCCTCTGTTTTCTCTGGTTTCGAGGCTGATAATGTTAGATTCAAGTCTGGGTGATATGGAATGTTTTGTAGAAAATTTTGTTAGCTTTCCATAGAGTATTTGTTCACTGAATTTGGAGTTGTAGAACTCTCTCGTAGGGACTGTTTTAGTGACGGCATGTCGAGCTGCCATTTCCCCCGTCATTAGTGAGTCAAAGTGCTTGCTCGATGTAGGTTGTTAAGGTTTCTTGTGTAGATTTAATTGTGTTTATACGGAAGAGATATCCACTTACTAATAGCATGCATCATGAAACATTCATTAATCATCCAAATCTTATTTCATGCAAGTCTTTGATTAATTTATTGTAACTGTTTCTTTTCTCCATCATATGCATCATCTCAGGATCGGGGGAAGTGTTAGAGGAGCTGATCGAGGAGCAGACAGGGGAGCTTCTTCATCTGGGAGTGCAGCCGGGAGAAGCCATCGGAGGAGAAGAGTCGACCGTCGAGTTGCCTGAGTGCCCAGAGCACGTGCCAGCGACGTTCCTGCGAGGCAAGCCCCGGAGCATTCTGACTTTCCTACTTTCTCCAATCAATTTGACTTGCGTCTTTTATATGTTTCATGCATTAAGTTAGGAAAATGGTTGAAACCGTTGATGCATTAAGATCCTTGCTGAAAGTTTCCCTATCCTAATTAGAGGTCTAGGTTAATGCTCAGTATCATGGTTGCAGTAGATAGTGATTCCGGTCACTTGAGGAAATGTTGTGAACAATCACATGGGTGATTGTCAAGCTACTGCTGAGAACCTGATAATAATAAAACATGTGAGATTGGATGGATATTGTGGTCTTTCCATCTGGTTGATTAAGGATTCATACTTTGTCGGGCTGTGGTCGGAAGTTAAAAGTACCTGTCCATATAGTAGGCTCCGCGGGTCGTGAGCCACGGCTCGTGGGAATGTTAGGGGCCGGCTTTGCACGCCAGATCGCTCCTCCTTTGGCATGGTAGGTTGGGATTGATTGGACGCAAGCGGATGCGCCTGGCGCGTCTTCGTTGCTCGCTCACTTGGTGGCCCGAGAAGGGAGGGTAGCCGCGGGACCGGAGACTTTACGTCCCCTAACGCCCGGGAGTAATTGGGCTTGCCTTTGCAAAGTAGGCCCTGGTTTATGGCGGGGTATTCGCCACCTGGTGTTGTCGATCGATCGAATCGCCATCTCTCCTCGGTAGTGAGAACCCGAGATGCTTCCACGGCAATGTAGTCTAATTATCGCAATATATGTTATATTATCATGGTGTTTGCTGTTCTAATACCGATCAAGTTACTTATCTTCGTTATTTATTCTCTTGAGCAAGGATTAATCTTGACTATACAAGACCTATGGTTATGTATTTAAATAAGTAACCTTTTAACTTGGAAAATATACAAGTAGTATGCATAGGCTCACTAAACAACTTTATCTTCAAAATTTATGTGAGTCGGCTAAACCCCGGATAAAAGCCTAGCATGATCCTTGGAGTCTTTTATTTTATTTTGGGCCGGGTAAGTCTAGCCGAGTATTTTGTACTCGGGGGTTTATTCCTGTTGTTGCGGTGAGCATGTGTACCACGGTTCTTGTAAGACTTGCTTGTTTCCCTCGTTGATGAAGAGTAAGGCGAGGGGGCAAGGCAATTCTATATCCCCTGTCTCATGTCAAGGCGGGGTTGACTATCTTGGCACTATCTTATATTTGTTTTCGCTAAAAGACTATTTGGTTTTGAAACTACCGCTTCCGCATTTGAACCCGAGTTTGTAATAAATGATACATCGCACTCGATATTTAATATATGTCGAATTTGGTTTGAAATACCTACGGATTTTACTACCGAGCTCAACGATCCTGTTGTGTTGTTGATGAGTTTGAAATCACTCGAGATTTCCGGAATACCGGGTTTATATGGACTCAAGTGTAGGCTGCGATTGCTTCGTAATTGCGAATTATACTTGATTTCTTATAAATTGGTCGGCTCGTCCACGGACACGTAGCATGGTGATCCAATTCCTAAGCTCACCGAGGGTGTTACGAGACAAAGAAGTCGTCCCTCACACCCTCAAATGGACACGGCCCAAGACAAAAAAAAAAAAAAAAAAACTCAACCCTATTTAGGCGAACCACCGGCCTTGATCAAAAAAAGCCCTTCATCACCATCCCGGATGCAATCAAGGAGGTCATGAAGGGCTCGGGGTCTCGTGACGAAAATCAAAATAGGGTATGCTAAACATTTGGATTAAAGGTACCACGGTCTATCTAATGCCCCGTCTAATTATCCTAATCAACTAGAGACTCAAGGGATACACCCATTGGGTGCGCCATGCATCCTTTGGCAAGCAAATTGGGATTCAAATGGCCATCTCGAATTAAGTCTTCAATGTCAAGCGGGGGAGCTAAGGGAGGCTAAGTCCATATTGGGGATGCTTTTCGCCGAGGGCTCGACCATGCACTGTTGACACCGTTATAGCATAATATTAATAGTCAACTAAACATGAAATAAGGGCATAAAATGAATATCAACATAGAATAAGGGTCTAACTAACATAATTCTACGAAGTTTTGGTATTCCATGACTTTGTAGGGATGAAACTTGAGATATAAAACCGGATTAGAATGGTGAGAAACCTAATAGTTTGGATCCCATACGATGACATGACTTGACCGTGAGGCAACTAACCCAAAAAGTGGACTAAAACATTCTAGAAGACACCGTAAGACACCGGGAGCAACGACACAATTGTGCCCGTGAGCCTCGGGCGGCCGCCGAGGAGTTTGAGCCCAAATCGGGCCAACTTTTTATGTCGGTTCACTACCGACCTTGAGGTTGTATCTACACCGTTATTGAAGGTTGGTTTGATCTAAGGGTCCATGTTCATCGCCGAGGACTATATAAGCAGCCCCAGGGTCGACCCTAAGGATAATCTCTCATTAGCTATCTACAAAGCAAAAGTTAGGGTTTCAATTAGAAGAGAGAGATCCCTCTAGTTGTCTAGTTGTCTAGTTCATCTAGTTGTAATTAGATCAAGGAGAGAGAAGAGGAGAGAGTTGAAGAGCCGGACTTGTCGGATCTTCTTCAACTTTGTATTCTTGCAGCAACTAGTTCGTCTTCAGCAATCTCCAGGTTCTTCAATTATCATTTCTAAGTTCTCTATTTACTTTCATTCAGCATTTACTTCTACTTTATTTATTAGATTCCCGCTTGCATCAAGTGCTCTAGTCTTTGCAACGCTAGAGTAGTAATCTTTAGATTAGGCGTGGTGCTTAGTCTAGCGGTTACACTGAATTGCACCCAATCCCACGGATAGTTTGTGATAGCCCGGTGGTGGTGACACGACGGCCGGCGTATTCCACCACGCTCGGATTGGTGTTTGTAGGACCGCTAGTCTGAGCTTCCTAGCCCCTTCTCACCCTTTTTCGTGGCTAGTGTTACGATGTCCCAAAATAAATAAACCTTGAAGTATCTTTGATTCTTAGATCAATTAGAGAAGCCTTAGAGACTTTTCTCTCTCTCCCTACAAACACATAATTATCCTTGGACGGTTTTTTTATACCTTGATTAGTGCACTTCACGTTCCCCGTGGAAATCGATACCCTGGAATACTCTTGGGTGAAAGCTACAGCGGTATCCGTGCTCTTGCGGATTTTTCTATTTGCGTTAACTTATACCAACAAGCTTTTTTCGACGTTCTTGGGGAGCGGTAGGTAGTCGTGCTAATCTCGAACCAAGTTTGTCCTTTTATTTTCCCTTTTACCACTATCCCTTCCACATGGATTTCACTCCAATCTATAAATTCTTTGCTCCAAAGGGGCGACTTGTTGGAGCCTCCACCATCATCACACCCCATTCTTACAGATGGCTATGAGCTTCGCCCTGCTCTTATAGCCAAGGTGCAAGAGCAATCCTTCTCTGGTTTAGCAGATGAAGAT
The DNA here is from genome assembly GCA_015847255.1 of Hyparrhenia diplandra. Taxonomy (NCBI): domain Eukaryota; kingdom Viridiplantae; phylum Streptophyta; class Magnoliopsida; order Poales; family Poaceae; genus Hyparrhenia; species Hyparrhenia diplandra. The sequence goes on from JADLZK010002767.1 coordinate 13,287, forward strand.
CCATACGCACACCTTAAGGAATTCGAGCAGCTGTGTTCTTGTCGGAGTATTCCTGGCATGACACAAGAGACCATTAAATGGAAGTTATTTCCATTCTCCCTTAGGGGAAGAGCGAAAAAGTGGTATGCTCATTCTGTAGGAAGTGTAAATGGAAATTGAGATGAACTTCTAGACAAATTTTGTCGTGCTTTCTTCCCACTTTATAAAATTGCAGACCTTAGAATTGAAGTGCTTACATTTAGACAAAAAGAGAAGAAGACTCTAGGAGCAGCCTGGGCTAGATTCACAAGCCTTACCATTTTCGGCCCAAACCTTTCCTTGCCAGATCATGTCCTGTACTATCATTTTTACCTCGGCCTTAATACTTGAAGCCGCTTCCTCTGCATCTAGACATCGCTCAGGAGGTTCATTCTCACATAAAATTGCTAGTGAGGGAAAAGCCATTCTTGAGAGAATCTTGAAAACACCCCATACACTGGCATCTATGATGAATTCCCTGAAGAAGAAGTCGAGTTAAGCCCCGAACCAATAGAGGAGGAACATGCAACCGAATTGGAACTCCCCAATTAGAGGATGATGAAACATCTCCTTTAGAGCTTCCCTTTGAATTCGAGGAAGATATCTTTGAAGATTATGGAAACACCTCGAATTTTCCTATCCAAGTGAGACCTCTAGTAAAGACTACTCCACATGATCCAATAGAAGAATCTGTTAGCATAGAACACCTCAAAAGCCTCTCAAAGAATTATGAGTTATGAATGGCTAACCGGCGGAGTTATCACCGAGAGATTGCTCGAGTCACCTTCCCTTCAACCATTCTTCTATGCCAATCGGAGGGTCCGCTAGAAAAGTCCTCTACAATCCTTCTTCCGTCGGGATAAACATTATTTCAAAAGAGTTAGTGATATTCTTTATCCCGATACGTCCTTAACTCCATCACAAAAACTTCTACAAGGCACATCAGGATTTATTCTTGAAAGCCATGGAGTTTTAAGGGCTATTCTGTTAGAATCAACAACTCGAAGTTATGTTTAGATTTTTTCATATTTATGACATCTCGAGAAGTTGATCTCTTGATTGGCGAGACCAATCATAAGACTTTCTGAGGAAGAACCGTTATGAGGTCACTTAAACTTCAAGGTTGGGAATTCCACCATAACCATTCCTCTTGATCGATCTATTAATACGATAGTGGAATCTAGACCTGAACAAGACCCTATTGAGGAGGTCTTAGTGGCATCTCTACAAGAGATGGCCCAACCATCCTTCGACTTTGAATACTTTGTTTAAGAAGAAGAAGAGTTAGCGAGAACCCATTGAGTTAGACGAAAATGAAAAACCTCCACCTCCTCCAATAGAACTAAAACCACTTCCTCCGGCTTAAAAATATGTCTTCCTTCATAATAATCGACAAACTCCTGCCATTATTAGTGACAAGCTTTCCCAAGAAGAGACTTACAAACTTGTCACCGTCCTAGAAAGACATAGATCAGCCATAGGTCGCTCACTTGAAGACCTCATTGGGATTAGTCCCGCACTCGCATGCATCGTATCCCTATTGATCCAGCGCATCACCCTCGAGGGAACCACAACGTAGACTTAATAGAGCAATGCGAGATGTTGTTATGAAAGAGGTCCTTAAGCTCCTACATCTTTGGGATTATTTATCCCGTGCCACATAGTGAGTGGGTTAGCCCCTGTCCAAGTTGTGCCAAAGAAGGGAGGAATGACGGGCCGTTAGGAATGAGAAGAATGAACTCATACCTCAACGAACCATCACTTTGGGTGGCGCATGTGCATTGATTACCGAAAACTCAACAAGGCTACAAAGAAAGATCACTTCCCGTTACCCTTCATTGAGAAATGTTGGAGCGGCTTGCAAATCACTCTTTCTATTGTTTCTTTGATGGTTATTCGGTTATCATCAAATCCTAATCCACCCCGATGACCAAAGTAAGACCACTTTTACATGCCCGTATGGAACTTAGGGGTTGTTGTATGTTTACCGTTTTCATCCTATTTTTTTTTTTCTTGGAAAATACGGAGCTTAGGATGGGATGCAATGGGATTGGGACCTAAGAGGCGGTTAAGGATTTGTCCACTTGTATATATTTTTGGTATCTCGTTTTCTATTGGGATATCCCGCTTACATCCTGTTTTTTTTATTTCATTAGGGATATGTCTGCGCTTAGTCCATCCATAGATCGGGTTCAAAAAAAAAAAAAGGAAAAAGTCTACTTTCGGTCCCCCAACTTTTGCGAAAGTCCGATTTTGGTCCCTCAACTCCAAAACCGGACAAAACGGGTCCCTCAACTTTTGAAACCGTGCAGATTTCGTCCCTCGGCGGTTTTGGACGGTGGTTTCGCTACAGTAACTCCGGTTTGCTACAGTGACTGTGGTTTCGTTTTTTTTTTTTTTTTATTTATTTTATTTGAATCTTTCAAAAATCATAGTAAATCACGAGTAAAATTCATAAAATAGAAAATCCAATTTTGTTGAACTCCACATGAGTAGAGCTACGCAATGAATATATAATATGGTATACTTTAATATAAAATTTTTGCTATGAAGGTTTTGCCTTTTTCTTTTTATTTATTTCAGCTCAATATTTAAAAATTATAATAAATTATAAAAAATCCTAAAATTGAAAAAAATAATTTTGCTAGACTCCACATGAGCATATTTACACAATAAAGATATATAGGTGTACTATTTAATTTATTGGCCGGGATCCATCAAGTTCTGAAATACAGACGTACGTACATGGTCAAGAAAGAAACCCTAGCTAACCTAACCCAGTTTAAAGAGCCCACAAGAACTACGCATTGTGTTATTTGCGCGCCGCCATGCGGAGTCCAACAAAATTGAATTTCTTATTTTATAATTTTTCTGTAATTTACAATGATTTTTAAAAAATTGAAATTTGAAATAAAAAAAAAAAGGCAAAACCTTCTAAAAAACTTTGTACAAAAGTATATCATATTATATATTCATTGCGTAGCTCTACTCATGTGGAGTCCAACAAAATTGGATTTTCTATTTTATGAATTTTTCTGTGATTTACTATGATTTTTGAAAGATTCAAAAGAAATAAAAAAAAAAAAAAAAAAAAAAACCACGGTCACTGTAGCAAAACCTAGCGAAACCACCGTCCAAAACCGCCGAGGGACGAAATCTGCACGGTTTCAAAAGTTGAGGGACCCGTTTTGTCCGGTTTTGGAGTTGAGGGACCAAAATCGGACTTTCGTAAAAGTTGAGGGACTAAAAGTAGACTTTTTTTCAAAAAAAAAAAGCATGGAGATCCAATTTGGCCCAAGACACAAAAACTGTGGCTTGTCTCATATGAGTGAAGAAGCCCAATGCAAGCAACAGCTATAGCTTCTTTTTCTCCTTTATGAGCATGTACGATCAATCCCAGTTTTTTTTTTTTAATGTTGCTAACAAAAATCCCAGTATGGCACACTGTCAAAAATTATAAGTCAATTTTGATTTTAGTGAATCAATTTTTGCTATGTACTTATGTATCAGCACAATCTATAAACCAAAAAATCAAATTGATTTATTATAATTTAGAATGGAGAGGTACTGCCTAATTCAGCTGTATGGTATTTAATTTGTACTCCTTGTTAATTCACCAATACACGACGCTTGCACAGACACGTATTTACGTGTATGTGTTACTTTAGATTCCTCTGACGTACTCTCTGCTCGTCCCAAATGTTTGTCTACAGAGAACCGTGTTTTCCCTCACGAGACACGCTTTCTGGGACAAACAAAAAGGACGGAGGAGTACTTTAGCAAAAAGGATATGCAACCTTTTCATTCTTCACAGTGGCTGTGCACATAAATATAGCATACAATTGAGAATATTAGAACAAAATCTCGTCAAATAGAGATGTTCATACACTCATATGGCGCATACAATTCTGGCTTAAGTTCTCACTATACCGTCCACTTCCGTGTATATTTTATCATATTTATCTATTTTTGAATTATTATCGTTTATCTCGCTTCCCTTTCCGTCCACAAATATGGAAACGAAACCGTAATGGTATTTTCATCCTTCATCTTTTTAGTCCATTTCATACTTAGCTAAGGAATAGCGCAGGTCCAAGCTCTTTATGAAGAACACATTTCGTTCTGTTCCTTTCTTCATCTTTTTGCTTTTGTGTACTATAAAGCAGAATGAAAATGTATTAAATTTAATAATTATATTTTACGTTATATTTTGCATACTCCAAACATGGGTTCTGGCAGTCAGCTGACCCGCCGAAACAACGAACAAACATATACAACAATAAACATGTATATAGCAAAAATCTCACGATCAGAGCGTGCATAAATGCATATACAAGGAACAAACTAAACTGCACTAAAATCAAGTAATCAGCATTACACAAAAAAAAAGGCGGAAAGCAAAGAAAGAATAGGTACAACGAGATGCATCTAGCAACTACAAATGCATGCTACAACTTCGGCCTCATGGGACGTTTTATTCAGATACTCTATAATGGCTATAGTATGTGGACACTTTATCAGTTGTCAGCTGATGCCGCCGGTGGGATGTGAGGCGGGTTAGGCTTCGGTTTGGGCTCAGGCTCTGGTTTTGGTTCAGGCTTCGGCCCGGCTTTGGTTTCGGCCCGGCCGGTTCTGGCTTAGGTTCGGGTTCGGCTTTCGGCTCAGGCTTCGGTTCAGGCTTTGGCTCTGGTTTGGGTTCCGGCTTGGGCTCGGGTTTCGGCTCTGGCTTGGGCAATGGTTCGGGTTTGGGCTCGGGCTTAGGCTCGGTTTGGGAAGTGGTTCGGGTTTTGGTTCGGCTTAGGCTCTGGTTTTGGGCAGTGGTTCTGGTTTTGGTTCGGCTTGGGCTCAGGCTTAGGCTCTGGTTTGGGCAGTGGTTTTGGCTTGGGCTCAGGCTTAGGCTCTGGTTTTGGTAGTGGTTTGGGTTTTGGCTCCGGCTTGGGCTTAGGTTTTGGCAATGGCTCGGGTTTGGGCTCTGGTTTTGGCAGTGGCTCGGGTTTGGGTTCCGGCTTGGGCTCTGGTTTTGGCAATGGCTCGGTTTTGGTTCCGGCTTGGGCTCCGGTTTTGGCAGTGGCTCAGGTTTTGGTTCGGCTTGGGCTCCGGTTTTGGCAGTGGCTCAGGTTTTGGTTTCGCTTGGGCTCTGGTTTTGGCAGTGGCTCGGGTTTTGGTTCTGGCTTGGGCTCCGGCTTTGGTTCCGGCTTAGGCTCAGGCTTAGGCTCGGGTTTTGGTTCTGGTTTCGGCACTGGTTCAGGTTTCGGCTCAGGCTTCTCCGGCTTGGGCTTTGGTTCAGGCTTAGGCTTGGGCACCGGTTCAGGTTTGGGCTTCGGCTCTGGTTTAGGTTCAGGTTTTGGCAAAGGCTCTGGTTTTGGTTCGGGATGAGGTAATGGCTCAGGTTTAGGCTCTGGACGTGGCTTGGGCTCTGGTTTAGGCTCTGGTTTGGGTTCCGGCTTAGGTTCAGGTTTGGGTTGTGGCTCCGGCTGCGGCAGCTCGGCATCGGCACGCCGTGCATGCTTGCGCGCGAAACGGGCGCCGTGGCCAAGCCCAACGCCGGCAGCCGCCGCCGCTTCGTCGTCGAAGAAGGCGTTGGCGGTGGCCGTGGCGGCCAGCACTGCGCCCAGCAGCACGGCGAGGAGAAGGCCGCACGAAGAGAGGCGACGCGTCGTCGCCGCCATGGCTGCTGCTCCTCCGATCCTGCAACAAGTTCGCCTGCTCGCGCTCTCTGCTGTGTGTTGCTAGCACTCTGTCTCTCCCCCTCTCTCTAGAGAGAGCAGCTGTTGGTAGTCTCTGCTGTGTCTGTGTGTGGATGACGGGGTGGTCATGGGAGGTCGGATTTATAGCGCGCGAGAGCCAAACAGCTTCAGACGCGTGGATGGGCTGTCTGCCCCAGCTAACTGAGCTGCTTTACACGTTTGGCCTTGGATCCACACGCCGTATCAACGGGTAGGTAACAGCTAAGCCCGTGTTATGGTTACAATAATGTTATTCAACGGATAGCAGTAGCACGTACCTTTCACTTTTACTTTTTGTTAGAAAAAAACCTTCACTACTCTTACTTTCTCACGGACTGTTCCTTCCATTTCTTGTTCCAACATATCCATACATACACGCTGCTGCTGCGGCCTGCCCCTGCGAGTCACCGACGGGTACGTTTGCAAACACTTTTCTGCTGTTGACCAGCGAGCGAGCTATGTGTACTGTATGTTTGAAGATTCATCTAGCTATCCCCTGCAGGCCAGTCATTTGTTATTTATCTGTGTGTGTAAGTTTCCTCCTTGCTTTGACAGGCAGCAAAGATATTTTGCGTGGACGATGGATGACCAGAGGCTAGCCATCTTCTTCATCTGTCTCGCGCTGCACATGGTCCTGGAGCTCATGTCCTGGAGTATTCTCAGCTTGTGAAGCTCAGGTCAGGATCGGTCGCCTAAGGGAGAGGACAGACGGCACTGTGAGACGCATGATTGATGATGCATGGCTGCATTGCAGGCAGGCCGGTACACGGGTACGGTGGTGCAACACATGAGATTGTTGTGTAGTGACCGAGAGTACGGCTGTGCTGGCTGGAGAAGATGAGAGTGACGCCAGTACTGTAGTTTGTTTGTGGGTGTAGTAGATGCCAACCGCGCGCCGTACAAACGTCGTAGAACTTTTGATTTCCTGCGTGACCGACACGGCAGTGTCGGCATCTTGCTTTGCCTGCAGGTCCCGGTTGGCGCGCGGTGGTAAACCAGTCAAGTATCTATATAGCTAGCGTGCGTCGGTGCGTGGTTGAAAATGGTTGAAAACTCAACCCAGTCAAAAAGTTTGTCTACAAATTCACAGTTTTATCGTCACTACAGGTTAAAAGCTAGGGACAAGTACTCAAAGGTCAGCCTGCTAATGGTTTGGAATCCAAACCAAATCCAAATTAAAACCAACAAGGTCCAGGCTGTCTGTCCAAACCAACCCAGCCCACTACTTCACCTTAGCTAACCAAACCAAACCAGATCATTTGCAATTTCACTCTAAACCAAACCAAAGTGCAAACCACGGTTTTAACCCACTCCAAAATAGATTCATCAAAACAGTTTCAGCATCGATTTACTTGCTCCTGTCAGTTGTCTATATGTCAGTCTTTGGGTTTGCTCCCCGTCAACACAACTAACAACCGACGACCGAATCGTGGTTTTCCTTTCGACAACCATTCTAATCCATGGCTTAGCCCAGTTAGAACCAAACCAATTATACCCAATCCAAACCAAAGTAAATTGTTTTCTTTCAGAATTCAAACCAAACTCAAACCATTAATAGGACAACCCATTTGTAACCAATCTAAACAAGCAAAAAACCAATCCATTAAAACTATTTGAGCCCAAACCATTAGCAGGCTGACTCAAAGAACTGTTGTTTTAGCTTTGAATCTAGACAAGTACTTGTCCATATTCAAACATCGGTGTTTTTGGAACGGAGAGGAGTATGGCTGTGGAAGCACAGTGTTTGATGATGAACGGATGGACAGTGTGGTGGCGACCCGACCGTGTTGAGGCGTCAGGCTCAGCAGCTAGTAGCTAGCGAACGCGCCGTGGCGGGGCCGGACTCGGAGACGTACGGTACGGCTTGCCGGAGCGGGTGCACTCGTCGTCCCTTGTTCCAACGGCGATGTCCCTTTCTGCTTGGATGTTTTCCCCATCCTCATCCCTTCTCCTGCCACCGACCCGACATTATTGATACTGACGTCCCAACCACTGGCCTCTGTTCCTATGCTAATTACAAGGACCAAATCTATCCCGTCTCTTAATGACACACTGTTGTGCATTTGCTCCTAGCTATAGGTCGTACTTATTCCTCAATACTCAGTACTACTGCGCATTTTCGTTTTAATTCCCAAATATAAAAGGACTCTACACATGTTGTACTCTAGTACTAGTACTCTACTAATTTTAGTATAGAATGACTGAAGATATAGTATACTCCATTCAGTTAAGTTTAGAAAAAAAATTATTTAAAACGACTCTACTAATTGGTTTGTTCAGTGACCAAATTAAAAGAGCAAAGTAGTGTATCCACCTAGGCCGGCGGCATGGTCCCGTGGATAGTCACGTGAAGCAAATAATGTCATCTCTATACGCGTGCAATTTATTCAAGGCTAGTTTTCTTTCCCGTGTCCAAATTAATTGTATGTGTCGGCTTCTTTTCTTTAATTTCAGTGCCTTGCTGATACTGATAACAAGAACTGTTGTCGAAGATTCACTGCGCCAGTCTCCATGGGAGTTTAATAGGTATTTTATGCACATTAAATAGGGTGGCATATCAGCAAAAGTTTACTTTTTGCATGAAACTCGAGGAGAGAGAAGGGAAAAGTTTCATCTTGGTGAAACTCTTTTTGGCACACATACCAACTCTCTATGAGTCATGGAATTAAATGCATATGAAACTTTAGAATGAAACTTTACATTGAGGGAGGGTGTTTGATCCAAGTTTCATTTCATCTTATAGTCTTGGAAAGAGTGCAATGAAACTCTCCATTGAGGCGGCCTAAGAGCACTCACAAAGGCAGACTTTATGGTAGTTTCTATCCTCATTTATTACCCTCTATTTATTGCTTTTGCTGATGTGGACTGTATTTATTGAAGAGAGAGAGAGGAAAAACACAAGAAACCAAGTCTAACTAAGAAACCAAGTCTTCACGCATAGCCAAGACAATCTCCGAGAGTGACAAGTGGGGCCATGCGATATCATGATAGAAAATTGCATTGTGGAAGATAGTTTCTTGACACAATGTCCAAGACTATAAAAACCATGATAGTTTCTAGCATTGTGAGTGCCCTAATACACCCCTCTCTAGCTGAATGAATGAGCGGCCACCGGCCGGTTGTCTCGTTGGCAGCCGAGACGAAAAAATAAGCAAGCAACCTTGTTAATTTCCTCGTGAGCTCTCCGACGCCGCATATATGGTCTATAGAAATTGAAGAGTCGCCATCGTTATTGTCGGTTCTAATCTTTCACGGTTAGATTGATCTTCACCAGTTGGCCAACTGGGTCCTTCACTCGCGTCCTGATCGGGGATGCTAGCCCAATGAAGTGGCTGGTAGGACCCTATCACACAATGCCTATAAGAGAGGAGGTGGGGGCACATGCTCGGGTTATGAGGTTTATTATCACAGCCGCCAGCCCCCTGTCCAACCGTAATCCGATCTAGAGGTTGGCGCTACCAACGACGAGATGGACCCATCGTCGCCACCGTCTGTGTTAAGCAGTCACTGGACTTCACCAAGCAGGGTCACCGACACCATGGGTTCGTCTATGTCCAGGAAGGATGCCCGGTAATATCTTCCATTTCCCATCTCTCTCTCCTTCAGATTGTATTCCAATTGATCTACTCGTTTATCCCAAATGTAAAAGTTCAACCCCACTGGATGCTACACCTAGACGATCAATAGTTCTCACAATGACCACACAAGCGTCGATCGTCTGCATGTAATAGTAACCAGAATATTGTGTCACCAATTTCTTTGCATTGCATCGGTACGGTCTTCTCCCACACAGATATGAATGATATGAGGACCATTTCCCTGTGCTGGTTTTGTGGTGCCGGGGCGTGCCGTGTGCTAAGCTACTATGCTAGTCTTCTATGCGTCCGGCATGCATCAATTATTGCTATCTATCGCTGCTGATCATAGTGATTACCTCATCGATCTGAGTCAAAGCTATAGTCACTGCTACAAAAGGCAACTAAAGTATGAGCCGCCCTGTAGTATGTGAAAATCCCCGACGGTTGATAAACCGCTCCTATCGACGATACATAGGGGCGCTCGTGGTACCATCGCCTATTGTTATCAAGGGCGGTTCAATCACTACCGCCCTATCGTGGTCCACAATATGGGACGGCTCTATATTGAGGCGCCCCCTATGGGGTTGCCGAATTTTAAAATAAGGCACTAAAAATTAAAATTTCGTAAATGACCTTATATGGAAAAACTTCCTAAATATCAATTGTAGATCTCAAAAAGTTATGAAACTTTGTAGTTTACCACTTTTTAGTTTAAAATAATCTAGTCATGCAAAAGTCTGTGTTCAAATGTCTCAAATTTGAAATTCAAATTTTAAAGAACGATCTCGGACGGAAAACTTCCTAAATATGAAATGTAGATCTCGATAAGTTATAAAAACTTTGTAGCTGACCACTTTTTAGTTTGAATCCGTTTAGGGCCTCAAATAGTCAATTTACACTCGGATTTGTATAATATATGGGGACGCAGAATGGGATATTTTCACAAGTGAGTGTGTAGTGTAGTGGAGGGGAAGGACGCGTGCGAGCTTGAGGTCACGGGTTCGAATTTTTGGCGGCTACAATATTTGCAAAAAGCTTAAAAAAAATCTTTTTGTTATTTTTTTTTGAATTTTAAAAATGCGAAATCCTGGAATTCACATTAGGGGCGGTTGGTACACGAGCCGCCCCTAATGTGACCTCATTTAGGGGCGGATTTGAGACAACCACCCCTAATGTGGAACCACATTAGAGCGCATGGTTAGGGGCGACTCCAAAAACCGCCCCTAATGAGCATCTGGAGCCGCCCTATAGTTGGTCATTGTAGTAGTGAGTAGCTCCATGGAGATGTAGTTGATGGGGCGCAAATCTGGATATCCCCACAAGGGGGACACGTGACAAGAAACATGAAAGCAACCATATGTGTGATATACTTCGTCCGTCCCGGCCTTTTTAGTCATCTTTTTTTCCTTTATAATTAAGATAGATTGTTGAAATCTATTTTCATAATAAACTTATTTTGGAGACACAAATGTTGATGTTATTTTTTAAAAATTTAGTTAAACTTCAAGCTTGACGCCATATATAGCGACTCAAGGGACGGAGAGAGTATGCAATATGCTTCCCACTTTTCCTCGATCTAATCCAAAGTTTTACAGGGGACCGATTATTTGTGAGTCCAATCGGCATCAACAAGCTTCCAAATGGAATTCCGTTGCTACATGGATGCATCTACTATTCCAGATTTCTGTTTGCAGGAACCATCCCAAATAGGAATTGGGATTTACGTTTTTGATTCTTTCAACAATCAGTTCAGTATACAGGCCCAACTTCCTTCCTATAGTTCGGTCCTAATGGGCGAGGCAGCTGCTTTAGCCCTGGCCTCTAACATTCTCATGAAGCTCAATATAGGAAGAGTGTGTTCTACACTGACAGCCAAATCTTGACTCACCACCTCTCGGAGAACAGGGATCATGAACTCCCCAGAATGGAGACCAGAAAAGAGAGGTCAGTTACCGTGTGTCCAGGAGTCAATTTTGACTAAAAACAACAAGCTGAGCGCCACCACGCGGTTGCTTATTTAGAACTTCTCATATTGTAGCATATATTAAAAGTGTTCGTAGCAGATCTAGGGCCCTATCGATGCAAACTATATTAATTAGCACCTCTGTAAGTAGGTAGTTTGCTTGGATCCACTCTTACTCATTCTCGGCAGATCTTTGGCCACAGCTCCGGTTTAACCTCCTTTGCGTATATTATTTTAGGAGTTGTTTTTACCTTTTTCTCAAAAAATAAATTAAGAGCCAATAAAATCACAATGTTTGTTCTCCATGCATTCCTGTAGCAAGAAGTCGGAGGCATTTATAAGTCAAACAAGATCTTAATTGCTATTTGCAATCCAACCAGAGAACCTTGGTTAGAGAGGTTGGGGGTAATTTGTCCAGCGTAAATGGATGGGAAATATGAAGGCGATAGGACCTGATCCCAATCGCATTCACATGTTGCATTCAACAGTAGCTATTTGGGCGTACGGTATGGCTGGACAATATATTCGGTCATTTTCGGAAGGAGATAGACAACTACTTTTTTCAAGGATAGAGTTTGCTGATGAATGTGTAGCAGCAGCATAATCAGCACTTTCTTGATACTAATCCAAATTACTATGGTCAGTTTCAAACATGATCACCAAATAGATGAATATATGTATATTTATTAACTAATTTTCATAAATAAATAAATAGATAAATAGGCCAGAATATTTTTAACGTGAACAAGTAGGAGTATTGTGTTGCTGAATGGTCATTTTATACTGTATTAATTTTGAAGAAGCTATATATCAGTACTTGGTTTGTGCGCATGCTTGCATGTTTGTACTAGAAAACAGATGATATAATTTTAGGTGATCTCTACTTCACATTACTTCGTATATAAAAAAAAAGCACATCAGGAGAAACAAGACACTGCACGACAACTGCACACAATGTACATCTAGATCCAGCCATCGTTTTTCCTTGGATCCATGGGGGCCACAATGCAAGAATGCAAAGAAGCTTCCTTGTCTGCGCTGATCTCCGTCGACTCCTTCCGCAGACATTGACACCTACCTTCCAACTAACTCCCTATATCTAATTGGCATATCTAATTAACACAAGATATGCTCAAGTTCAGTGCCCATCACCCATAGTAGCTACTAGCTAGTTGCCATACTATCTTTACGACCGGGCTCGTTCCGGCAGATGTCACAAGTCGAAATCACCTTTGATGAAAGCAATCTATGGAGCATCTCCAATAGGTTTCCAAAATAACTTCCTATTTTGAATTTTTTTTGACAAAAACAGAAAAAACAAACCTTCAACAATTTGGTGAAAGGGCGCCTTAAAAATAAAGAGTTATCAAATATCATCTCTAACTCATAAGTTTCGCAATCAAGAGGGGCTTCGCACCCTCTCCCAATCCGGTGTTTTTCTCGGGAAGTTAGAGTAAATTGGATGAATAAATTAAGAAAATGAAGGTTTTAGACATGAAAGTGATAAGAGACAAAGGAAACTATTAAAATGTTTTGGTTAGTTAGAAATAGTTTGGGGTTTCCAATGTAAAATCATTTAGTAAGTTACTATAGGAAGGTTGTTGCAGAACAAAAATTTAAGATTACTATTTCTTTTGTTAACATGCTAGATCTATTAGTTTAGTAAACAATACCAAACTTCTGGAGATGCTGTCACGCTTGAATTTGGTTTGTAGATATGTAGTTTCTCTTTAAAATCAGTGAGTTCTATTGACAGGTACGGAACATGTGATGTATCTTTATAAATCAATTTTAAGGTGGTCAAAAACATGACCTGCCTCCAAAAGTCAATTTCTACAAAACAAACTAGTCATAGAAAATACAGAAGAAATTTAATTCTAGGAGAAGTTCCAAATGATCAATTTCCAAAAAAAAAAAAAAAAACTAATCATAAAAAATAGTAATAAATATAAATCCTAAGGAAAACAAATAATGTCAGCAAGCCAAACATGCTTTGAATGAAATATGTGTGTGCTGGCAAAAATTCAAACTCAGGACGCATGAGCCTTCTCTAACACTTCACCATATAGTCGTTCATATTCCCATATGAATGATCCTGTCCTTTCGTATCTAACTGCAGCAAATTTATACTAAATATTTAGGCCTCTAAATGATTTTAAGTTAACAAATTTTTTAATTGCAAAGTTTTATATCTCATCGAACATTTCAACTAACTCTAGCTTAGGGCGTCTCTCCATCAAAGGTTAGCATTTATCTATTTGACTTCTTCATGATTAAAATATTTTGTAGAAGTTTTAAGGGCTACTGTGTTTCTATCCTCGCTGAAAACATCAATTGTGATTTTACCCCCTTTTTTTTGTAATGTTGCAATTTTAACCTCGTTCTGTTAAAACGAACCTCTAGTTTACCCTAGACGCTCTAAGAACCAAGACTGCATAATAACTCTGTTTGCATTAAGATAGAAACACTTACCAAATCTAGTTTACATCTAGATAGAAATCTGGCATGGATTATAATAAGTAGAAATAGAGGCCCAAGTAACTTTTAGAAAAAAACTAATTCATTCCCTTTCTTAAACATCACGGTTGCTTCATGCATCGTTACTAGTACGTCTTAACCGTGCTTGTCCGATTGCTGAGAGCGGCAAGATGTGTGTATGGTTACTAGAAGAGGGATTCATTTTTTTCGAGACCGCGCCGTTCTTGCGCGTATTTCATTAAGGCGAATAAAGTTCAAACAACAATAAGCAACGGTAACCAAACCATTACCGACGAAAACCTAACAACTACTTGGATTACATATTGACCAATTTGCGACAAACCACCCCGCCGTAAGTTGGACTAGGCCCTCTCGTTGAGCCCCTCGGTGTTGAGGTCCATGGCGGAGAGGTCCACAGTTCCATCAAGAAGCAGCTCGAAACGGCGCCGCTTGGCGGCGGCATACCGCGCTTCAAGATGGACTTGACCTTCTCCTCAATGGCAGCTGGAGCCTCTCTGCGTCCACTTCAAAGCCCAACTTCGAAGCAAGACCGTGCGGGCCTGCAAAGTCGCATTAGTAGCCCTTGGTCGCGCCGCAATACAACCGCTACGACGCAGGGGGGTGGATGGAGGCTGGAGTCTTGGCGCTCGACGTGGCGGCCCGACTTGAGAAGTGGTGATGCCAACAACACACACACCATACCTTCAATCTCGCTGTCGGGGCCGCTGGTCTGCGAGGCGTGGTGACAGCCTCGCCCTCGAAAGACACCGTAGAAGGCTCGGGAGAGCGGCAGGTTCCTCCCGCCGCCGACCTGCTGCCGTATGCGACGTAGGAGCAATGTGACGGAGAGCGCGGTGGCGGTGTAGGGCAGCATCCTCCATAGCGGCAACCCGAGAGGGTGACGCGTCGCAGAACGAGCATGGTGGCGCCGTGTCCCCGTCGTCGCCCATCGGCCGCCCTCGATAGCGGGAAGAACCGGCCGGGGAGGAAGCCGCCACGAGATCGGCAACCTCCTCGGACCCCTCCGCAGGCGGCGACAATGATCCGGCAACGCCGGCCGGGCCTGCTGAAGAGTAGCGGCCGGGAGCGGCAAGACGCGTGTGGAGGCCGCGAGCTCATCGAGCATCGGGTCCGCCTGCATGGGGGCTCGTAGACACCTCCGGTTCAAGCGCGAGCGGGGGAGGCCACACGGCCACCCGGGACCCATTGTAGCAAATCACCGGCCACTGCCGACGATGGTGCGGGCCCGAAAGGCTGCGACGGAGGCTTTTTCGGGGGCGATGGAGAACCACGAACACGACTAGCGGGCCGCGAGGTCGAGCAATCGCGGCAGCCTGGCATCCGGCACCTTCATGGACAAGGACGCGCGCCGATGCCCCGCGGTGGCAGCGAAGCGCGGGCGGGAGGTGCGTAACGCATGGACATGGTAAAATTTGGAGAGGCGATTGAAGCGGCGCCCGATTAGCTCCCCGCTGGGCGGGCCGCGGGCGGTGCCGGCGACGGCTAGTCGGCGCCTCTTTATTGCCGCCGAGGAAGGACCTCCCGCTAGCCCGTCTTTGGTCCGGGGGTGGCATGACGGTGGGGTCCTAGCGCCGATGGGCGGGGGCGCTGCCCCGCCACCTCACGATCGCGCAAGAACGCCTGCGGACCTAGGCATTGGTGGACGGGATGCGGTTGACCAGGGGCCGACGGGCGCCACAAACCGAAGATCTCTAGATTGGTTTTGGCTAATTAGTGACATCCTAGGACTAATCTCTCTATGCTAAGTGTTTGATTTAGTTGGAGATTGGTCAAGCCAAGGTTGGTGCATGGTGGTCATGGTGGATGGGTCGAGGTGATCCAAATGATGATCAAGTGCACAATTTGGAGTGGTTCGTGGATCAAAATGGGCTCAAGGCAAAGGTATATCCATAGGGCCATTTTTATTTTGCACTCAAGACACCATAGAGGGTGTGAGTGATTTAGGATCGATAAGCCGTACTATAAAGAGGGGAAAAACTATCGTACATATCGGTCCTCATATGCCTCTAGGTTCAAAATCATTTGCATGCATTCTAACCTAGAGAGCTAACCCAACCTTCGAAATTGATTGTGAAAATGCTAACATTCGAGCACATAGTGATGTACACGTGGTGGTGTTGGCACATTTGTGAAGGCGGTGATGGTTGCAGGGTTGAGATGGGTTTGGGTACCGCTCACCCTCCCGCCGAGCTTGCAAGATGGGTCCGGTCGGTGAGTCCGGTAGGGATTCCAGTAAGCTTGTTTTTCAGGCCGTTTCCCTGGATCGACCGGACGCACCCACCGGAAGCTCAACCGGACGCTGTTTTGTGAGAGTCCGTCACGGCCCGACCCATCGGACCGGACGCTCCCCCGGTGTCGGCCCGTGGGGCGGGGGCTTGGCGTTTCGACCGGAAGCTTCGGCCAGGACTCATGGGACGAAGTCCGGTTGGTGCGCCCCGGCCGACGCAGAAACATGAATTTCCTCCCAACGGCTCTATCTCGTGATGGGGGCTATATATATGTGTTTGGCCGGTGTTGTGAGGTCTCTTGGTCATTTGAATTCATTCCTAACACCTCTAAAGCTGAGCACACTCCCTCCTCCTCACTCCCATTGCTTGTGAGCATCATTCTAGTGAGTTGAGGTGATTAAAGTGCACTTTGCTTTGATCTTTGCATCTAGTGGCACTTGGGGATCGTTGTGAGCCGGTAGATTTCCTATTGCTCTTGGAGAGCACCACTTGGTGATTGGTGGAGGCGTTGGCAAGAGAAGGAGATTGTTCTTGGCCACCTCCGGTTGATTTGTGAGAGGACCGTGCATCCTCGTCGGGACGACAAATTGCAAGTAATATATTGCTCGTATCTTGGGTACCTCTCATTTGCTTTGGGTGCAAGTAGCCTAAAAGCACTTGGCTAGGAGTGAGCTCCACCTTGCCCCACACGTGAGAAGGTCGGCACAACGGAGACTACTAGCTTGAGGGTGCTCAAGTGAACTTCGTGTTAAATCTCGTGTCTCCACTTTGTGCGATTGTTGTCTCTTGGTGATTGGCTTCAATTTGGTTATCTCATTATATCATCCTTGGTGATTGGATTGACTAGCCTTGACATTGTGGTATATCACTTCTACACACTTGCATTACTTTCTTATATATTGTGCTTGTGTAGTTTGAGTAGACTTGCTTAGTTTCTAGAGTAATTAGCTTGTTCACCTAGAGGTAAAGTAGAGACTTAGCCTTTGTATGTGAATTAGAGACTATAGCAACTAGAATTGTCAATAGAAGGCTTGCCGACAAGTAGAGCTAGAGCAAACGCTTTTACGCTTTGTTATTTACTAACAAGTTCCTCTAGTGAATTTGTAGAAATTTATTAGGCTATTCACCCCCCTAGCCATTTAGGACCTTTCACAAACGCTGCGCCGCGCCATCCCGCCCGGTTGGTGGCGGCGAGCGAGGCGGCGGTATGGCAACCACGGTACTTATTTGCGTCGACTCGCCAGAGGTCTTCTTCTTGCCGCGGCGATGCGGCAGCCCTCTTCCTCTTAGCGGGGGTGTTGCCACGCCCGGCTGCTCACGCCCAAAGGGCACGACCAAGGCGGTACACGGAGAGGCGGAACGGTGGTAGCATCGTCGTCGGGCGTCCTTCTTGGACCGGAAGCCACACCATGGGTGGCCTCGGCAGTCCGGCACCGACGCAGGGTGCTCCTCCGGAGAAGCTCGACGGTGGCGGCACCATCCCGAGCTGGAGATGGCGGGGCGGGGGAGGCGAGATGGACCGTGACGGAGGGCGGTGCCCCGTGGCCAGTGGCGGTGGAGGATGCGGAAGGTAGCAGCAGGGTTGGCTCCTCAAGTTCGCTCGTCGGGCTTGATCCGACATGTGGAGATCGACCCGGCTCTCCTCCTTGGTCCCTGCCGGGCGGAGGAGGGAAGAAGGGGCGAGCCTCGGCGGAGAGGTTGCCGGTGCAGGCCGTTGTTGGCGTTTCTTAACGCAAACAGAAAGAGTTCCGCAAGCGCACGGAAATGCCGTTGTAGCTTTCACCCGGAAGTATTCAGGGTATCGTATTTTCCACAGGGAAGGCATGGTGTAAAAGTCTCTAATAGAAAGATGGGCATGATAACATGACTGTATGGTAGACCGAGGTTCACAAAAGGGATGAAACAGAAAGTAGAGGATAACTTGACACACACATTTGAGCAATCTCAAGGATAAAGAAAACCCTAAACGAGAGCAAAGCGTATCTTGGATAGCTATGTTAGAAGAGCGGGTATACCGACATGTTTGTACCGTTAGAGATTCTAAGTTAAGATAACCTTTGTTACTATTGGCTTACGCCGGGCACCGGATCGCACCTAGTCTCGCTAGGTGATGCCGGCCTCGGCTCTACTCTCTAGACGGACGTAGAGGAGTGCAAAGGACGAACAGGGGGCTGTCACCACTGTCGCCTACCTCACTCATCGTGGCCTAGACAAACAAACGAAGGCAGCCCATAGCCTAGACACCACGCCTATGCTATCGACTACTACTCTAGCGTGATCAGGAACATCCGTCTTTATCAGGAGTCCTCTACTAGAGCATCCGCCACGGGGACGGACGACGAACCCGCAAACCGACAAGCAACTAAGACTAACTCAAAGTAGAACTCTACATCTTAACTTGGTCTACACATGTATGTATAATTCGTTAAGCATAAAGTTCTATATGATAAGATCATAACATGAAAACTATATACTAGTTCATATGCTAAGAACATATCATAGGAACTTTACTCTAGTTTATAGCATAGCTATATTGATAATAAGAACAAGAACAAGACGAAGAACATGATATGAAGAACAATAGATTGATCATACCAAGCATCTCCATGTTGATCTTGATCTTGTATTACATATTACCGAGCTCCTAATACTAACCAAAAAGTAAAAGATACAAGTGGAGAATGGAGAGAGCTCTTGTGTGGTGTGTGTTGAGGTGAGAGCACTCCCCATCTATTTATATCTAACATGGTCGGTTTCGATGCGGGTAAATAAGGAAGCACCTAGCAATACGCCTATGCATGGCGGCATGCAACCGCCTGTGAAAGGTCGGCTCGAGAGGCGGCACCATGGGTCCGGCCGGACCCACTTCCAGTCCGACCGGACCGGGGGTGGCCCGTCTCGCGACCGCCTTTCGCCTGTGGGCTCCTGGGACGGCCTGGATCCGTAGTTTAGGGGTGCTTTGGTCCAATTCGGCCTTTAGTTGGGCTTCCTCTATTCCCCCTTGGTTGCGCATTTCGGAATGTGTATTATGCTTTGCGCTTTGTTCTTTGTTTGGCGTCTTTTCACTTGATTCCGTGTATAAGTCCCGCAAAACATATTTCTCGGAATACAAGTGGAAATGGGTCAATAGTAAAGGTATATGTGTCATAGTTTAGCAAGTTTCCCTTGAAAAGACATAAGTTGGCGGTATAAAATGGTCGATAACGACCGCCAACAGCCGTGCTCCCGGTGACGGCGCGTCAAAGCCTTCGTCCACAAGCTCGCCCTCTTCGATGTCCCCACCGTTGCCCGCCCCCGCGGGCAAACACAGAAGGAGGGACGGTGGGAGCGCACGCCGACAGCGGGGGCCTCGGCTTGTGTCATTGAGAGGACACCGCCCGGGACGCCTTACCTCAGCAGCAACGGCGTCGGAGAAGGGGCGAAGCGACCGACAAGCCGCGAGCGAGGGGCGGGAGGCAGCTTCCGTCGGGGAAGGCTGCGGCCCGGCAAGGGGGGAGGCGACGCCCGGCCCATGCCGAGGGGAGGAAGATCAAGACCACGCGGCTGCGAGGGCGGGCAGCAAGTCGGCGTCGGGTTCTCCCGCCTGGCCCAAAGAACCCCGTGACGGGAGGAGTCGGCGAGGACGCAAGGCGCTCGGGCGCGACGGTCGGAAGGCGTCTAGCGCCTTGATTGCACGTCATTCGAAGGCCACACCGGCCGGCAGCAGCTCGCCTCGACGCTGGCCGGGCCGAGCCGCTCCCCCACCACCGCGCGGGAGGGGCTCTGGGAGCCCGCGGCGCCAGCATGCGGGGCTGACGGGAGGCACGCCCGGGGCGCACGCCGCCGAGGAGCGCTTGGACTGCCCCGCTGGTGGCATGGTCGAGTAGATCAGCTCGAGGGCGACTCAGATCCGGGCTGGGATGGGGGAGGAAGGTGGCTGGCAGGTTGGCCAACGGCGGCGTGCGGGTGTCGGCGCCGTCGCCAATGGGCGGGTCGGGAGGGTGGGGAGGGATGGGAGGGTCCATCCCCATCGTCCTCGTTTCCGTGGACTCAGGATTCATTTTTTTCTCCAGCAATAAGATACACATGTATGTATTTACCGACTCCACCAAACATATATATCTTTGTTAGCTTTCTCGTCAGCGTCATTGTCTTGTTGGATATGCCTCCTTGTGCAGATACGCACAGATACTAATAATGTTGTTCAGATTTTTCTTTCGAGTCACTGTACAGACACATATACTCACATCACATACAGCGCATGTACACTCATATATCTCCTCAAAAGCCAAAAGGTCATCATACAAGCGTTGCTCGCTCGCCAATGAACATTCATCTTCATCACTAGCTCGCCAAAAGCGTACTATATGTGAATGTGACATGCATATCATTGTAACAGAAACATGCGGTTTTCCATTGTTTTTCTAATTTGTCTTTCCGCGGGGAAGGCAAAATTTTGTTCTCCCTTTCTCGATCGGCGAGGGTGACATATTACATATATATATATCTTGTGTTTTGGAAAAAGCAACCAAAAAGCGCAAGGAAGCAACTGCGAGCCTGCCTTCAGGCTGCAAGCGGATGAACGACGACGACGACGATACGTTTCATCGTCGTCACTTGGACAGACCATGGTCGGTCCTTCATCTCCCTTCCTGGACTGTCTGCATCTAGCTCTAGTTAGAGGGTCCAACATGTGATTCAATTAGGGCTTTAATGAAAAACGCGTTCACTTTAATTGGTAGTTAAGGGTCGTTTTTCAGATCATGTCCAAGTCATTGAATTATCACGACGCTGCAACAAGCAAGTTCCCTTCAATCCTTTCCCCTTGAAGGAGGAAGAAGATATCCTAAGATTTTCCATGAGATGGAAAAGCAAAGATTGAGACATGGATGGTCCAACCACAACTAGTCGTAGTAAATGTGCCTGCTGAGAGGAGATCCAGCAGAGAAGGTTCTATTGTCTATTTTATCCCTTTGTCATATCATGCCAGCGTTTAACTCATATAAACTTGTTCCAAAAAAAAAAAAAAAAAAAAAAAAAAAAAAAAAAACTTGTACTATATATACTCCCTTGAACTGTTCATATAAGTTTTTTAAGATTCCTAAAATGTCATACTTGTTTTAACTTCAACAAAAATACATGCATAAAAGAATTAATATGCTGACAACATATTGGAAAGCTTATTCAGAGGGATACACAGTCCACATGCCCTCTTGTTCCAAGCCACAAAGGATCAAAGCAATTTTCCAATCCAAGAGCCATCACTTCTCTTTTTCAAGCACAATTCTTCTCCAAACGCTACACCCATGTGCATGTGAGCCAACTCCATGTACACTTGTGTACGTGAGTTAGCAACCTCCCAAGCCAATTCCCAAGGGTTAGATGTCATGTTAGGATCCATGTGCACATGCAACGTGTTAGATCACCTAGTGGCATTTGACAACTGAATCAAATACGAGTTCTCCCCTTTCATAGTATGGTTGTTAATCCTAAACCACTCACACCCATTAATTGTCTTGAGTGTAAACCAAAAAGTCTAATAAGTAATATCTTTGCCTCGTTACCTCGGATTACCTATGCACTTTAGAAAGTTAAATAACAAAGATTGGAAAATCATTGAAGAAAGAATAGAAAAAAGATTAAGTGGTTGGAAAGGCAAACTACTTTCGGTAGGGGGTCGGTTGGTACTCATAAATTCAGTGCTTTCTAGCTTACCTATGTTTATAATGTCCTTCTTTGAATTACCGAAAGGAGTTTTGGATAAAATCGAATGCTTTAGATCACGGTTCTATTAGCAAAATGATCAACACAAAAGAAAATATAGACTAGTTAAATGGGACATATTACGCAAGAACCGAAAGACCAAGGAGGACTTGGAATTCTAAACTTGGAAACTCAAAATAAATGTTTGCTTAGCAAGTGGTTGTTCAAATTATTAAATGAGGACGGGTTATGGCAAGATCTTTTAAGGAATAAATATATCAAGGATAAAACACTAGGGAATTGTACAAAGAAACCAACTGATTCACACTTTTGGAAGAGTCTCATGAATGTGAAAGATACTTTTATGGAATTAGGACATTTTAAGGTAAGAGATGGGACACAAACTAGATTTTGGTTAGATACTTGGCTGGGTAACAAACCACTCAAAGATAAATTCAGCGTTGTTTAATATTGTAAGGAGAAAGCAGATACTGATAGCCAATATCATTAACACTCCTATACCAAATATTTCTTTTAGAAGAAATTTAGTGGGAGCAAACATGATCAATTGGAATCGTATAATGCTTTCCATACAACAAGTTAACTTATGCGAGGAAAGAGATGTGTTTGTTTGGGGCTTAAAGGCCTCAGGTATCTTTTTATCAAGTCTATGTATCTTTGCGTTAATTAATAATGGTGTTAGAGTGTCACAGGATATTTAGCAAATAAAATTACCCATGAAAATCAAAGTTTTTATGTGGTATTTAAAACGAGGTGTTATCTTAACCAAAGATAATTTGGCAAGGAGGAATTGGCATGGAGATATTAGCTACATTTCTTTTTTGTCATTCCTTAGAATCGATTCAACACCTCTTTTTTCAATGTTCTAATGCTAAGTTTCTTTGGCGCTCTATTCATATACTTTTTGGAATTGCCCCACCTTTGAACACATATGATATGTTCCATAATTGGTCTAAATTGGGTAACAAAAAGTATAATACATTGTTGTTAACTGCAGCGGCTGCTCTTTTTTGGGCAATATGGCTAACCAGGAATGAGGTGGTTTTTGACAAATGTAGACCAAAAACTCTTTTGCAGGTCCTATTTCGAGGAACGCATTGGCTTCGTCAATGGGCAAAACTACAAAGGCATGAAGATCTTCAGGACCAAATGACCTTTGTGGCTTCACATCTAGAAACGGCGGCTCTTGGTTTCTTCGGATCCAATGGATGGCTTTCACAGAGACATATTGGCTATGTTTAGTCAAAATCCTTTCCTTTTTATTTCCCCGCATGTGCGGTGGTTTTTCTTTATAGCCCAATTTAATACTTGTGTGTGCTACTTTGTAATAAGTGGTCTGATTCTATCTTCGGATAGATGAAGCCGGGTTTTTTCAAATCCTTTATCTAAAAAAAAATATCTTTGCCTTGATCTTCATGGGCCTTTTTGTTTTTCTCTTGCTTCTCTTTCTCATGAGCTTGAACATGTCATCATGTACACCATGTCCATCATCATGGTCTGGCCTTCATCTCCAAGCCACCTAGCTCCTTCATCATATGTGTTGCTAACCTTTTTTTCTATAAGAATGTTGCTAGACATTAGCAACTAGGTGTTATTAATTACCAAAACCAAACTTGAATTTCACACTAGGCCTATTGGCGCTTTTTTGTCGATACCCCTATCGTCTTTTGGATGGCCGACTAGGTACTAATATCTGCAATTCTACTACAACAGTTTTTTTATTCGCAAATAATTATTAAAAAAATAAAAAAAGAAAGAAATCTTTAACGGGTACAGTTCACTTGTTCTGTAAATGGATTTCTGACTTTCTAGGGTGTTTTACGGTCCATTTGCTATTTTCAAAGTTGAGTGTAACCAACAAGTTTAATGAGAATGAAGAAAATGGAAGTGTCCTATTTCTTTCCAGTAAACCCATAGCCTCATGCCGTCAAGTCTCAAGTGGCTATGTTTCTCAGAGATTGCTAAGGCCCAAACGTGACCACGTCTGTTCCTTAGATTCATACGTCTTATTCTCTGTACAGAAAGGAACTGAAACTAGAGCAACGCCAAAAGAAAAGAGTCCCAGCAATGGCAACAAGCTGTGCTCTTCCTACACCATCCTTCTGGATTCATCAACCTAGCAAGAGACTTGCTCCGCTTCATATTCTTCTGATAATGAGTGAATGATTGTTGTTTTCTCTGAGAAATGCAAAATACGATATCTTCAGGGATTTGTTTAACCTCACAAAGTTCAATCATGCATTTGGTCAGGCATTTCCCAGAAGCCTATGAAAATTAATCACCGAGAAAGCAAGACTGCCCTGTCATGTTTGGTTGCAACACTAGAGCGCGTGTTCCATTTTGCCTGCCCAGGCAACAGGATCTTAAATTGTCTGGTTGAGTACTGGTGCCTAATGGGGTGTTTGGCACTTTGCTCGCTTCAATTTTTCTAGCTCTGCTCCACCAACTCTAGTGTAGAGCAGCTCTTGTTGTGAAAACGGTGCCTATTCATAATAGACACCCATTCGCTATCGATCTCATCAGCCAGAGGATTAGGATTAGTCTTAGTCATTAGCAGTTTGGCTTGTCACCAAAGGGACATGTCCTTTGGAGCCCGAACAGTCACGTGCTCGCACAGCGTCCGACGGGCGTGCCTCTTCCCTCAGATATAATCCTCAATGATCAATGAAACAAGACATTTGTTCCAATCTCTGTTCCATTACATTGCACTTAAACACGTTATCAGCACTGCTCTTTCTTTTGAAAAAAAGAGAAGAAGAACGACGGACATGTTCTTGGACTAAGAACAGAAAACCGACGTAACAGAGGCACAAGACTGCCTCAACCCCCCACGTTTCTTAGGGGGTCGATCCGATGGAAGAGGAATTATGCCTAGTGGACAGCGGTACCACTAATTCTATTTTTAGGGAAACAAAATATTTCCAAACTCTTATTAAAAGACAAGGAAATGTTTTGACAATCGCCGGGCGCGATGCTACGATTGTTGGCTCTGGTCGTGCCACTATCGTACTCCCCATGGGTACCCAAATTACAATTGAGGATGCATTATTGTATCCTGATTCAAAGCGTACCTTATTAAGTTATAGAGATATCCGTCAAAACGGTTTCCATATAGAAACTTGTGATGACAATAATGAGGAAATTCTCCTCGTTACTAAAAATAACGGATATGGCAAACGAATTGTTGAGAAAATTCCCTCTTTTTCGTCCGGATTGTACTACACATACATCAAACCCGTACCTCATGTTGCGTATAAGGTAATTTTCCAGAATGTCAACGCATTCACGACTTGGCATGAACGCCTTGGCCATCCTGGAATAGGGATGATGCGAAAAATTATCGGCAATTCTAATGGTCATGAGTTAAATCTCGCTAAATTCCCAAAATCTTCAGATTTTATGTGCACTTCATGCGCTACTGGGGGGAAATTGATTTTACGCCCTTCGCCTGTTAAAATCCAAAATGAGCCACTCAAATTTCTTGAAAGGATTCAAGGAGATATTTGTGGCCCCATATACAACCATCGTGCGGATCGTTCGGGTATTTCATGGTTCTAATAGATGCATCTACTAGATGGTCTCATGTGTGTCTTTTGTCCACACGTTACCATGCATTTGCTAAAATTATTGCCCAAGTTATTAAATTGAGAGCAAATAATCCACGAACATCAAATTCAATCAATTCGAATGGACAATGTTGCTGAATTTTCCTCAAAGGCTTTCAACGATTATTGCATGGCTTTAGGAATTCAAGTTCAGCACTCGTCCCTTATGTCCATATGCAAAATGGTTTAGCGAGAATCTCTTATTAAGAGAATTAAAATCATAGCAAGACCATTATTACATAATTGCAACCTACCAACTTCATGTTGGGGTCACGCTAGATCTTACACGCTGCGGACTTAATTCAATTGCGACCAAAGCGCATATCACGTTGTCTCCCCAATGCAATTAGTACATGGGAATATACCCAATATTTCCCATCTGCGAAAATTCGGTTGCGCGATATACGTACCGATCCACATAGGAAACTTGGTATCTATGTGGGATATCAATCCCCATCGATTATCAAGTACCTCGAACCCCTTACAGGGGATTTATTTACTGACCCTAAGACGCCAGATCGTATATTCAATGAGGACCATTTTCCGGCATTAGGGGAGATTACAAGTACCAAAACGAATGCCGGGAAATCATTTGGAATGCCCAAGGCATTTCCTCCTCGATCCACGTACTCAAGAAACCGAACAACAAGTTCGGAAAATCATAACTTTGCAACATATTGCAAATAACATGCCGTAAGCATTTCTGCGATTATAAGGGTGTCACTAAATCCTCTTATCCTGCCCGTAATGCGCCCGAAAGAGTGGAGGTACCAATAAAAACCATTCAACTCCCACTTCCAAAGAAGAGGGGGAGAAGTACGGCCGTTCCTAAGGATAATGCTCCAAAGAAGCGTCCGATGATATCGAGGGCTAAGTCCTCCAAATCAGTAAATCCAAACCAACCCCAAGTTGGTAGACACCGATAGTGGATAAAAATCCAACACCGAGGATCAAATCCACGACCGGATCAACGGTGCATACAAATTCTCGATCCGGGGACATCGGAACACCCCGACTCCATAATCTTGGGAAATGAAGAGTCACTTAATGGGCCGAAAAGAAATTTCCATCAATTATATTGGAGAGAAACATATATCGTAAGACTACATTTGTCGACATGTACTTCTCCGCAACAATTGCGAAACCTTTCTCGATGACCCAGATCCTAAGACCATGGCAGAGTGCAAAAGGCGCTCGGACTGGGCCCAATGGAAAGAAGCAATTCAAGCTGAGATAACCTCGCTTACTAAAAGAGGGGTATTCACATCTGCAATACCCACACCTTCCGAAGTCTTTCCCCGTAGGCTTCAAATGGGTTTTTCGTCAGAAAGCGGAGCGAGAAAAAAATGAGGTGGTGAGATATAAAGCGAGGTTAGTAGCACAAGGGTTCACGAGAGACCCGGCATTGATTACAATGAAACATATTCTCCAGTAATGAGTGGAATTACTTTCCGATACTTAATATCATTGGCAGTTCAAAATCATCTATCTATGCAGTTGATGGATGTAGTGACAACATATCTATACGGGTCACTTGATTCGGACATATACATGAAGGTTCCCGATGGAATCCAAATTCGAATCAAACGCAAATCGCAACATGTATTGTGTAAAACTACAAAAGTCATTGTATGGCTTAAAGCGGTCAAGGCGAATGTGGTACAACCGATCGAGTGAATTCCTTTTAAAGAAAGGATACACTAATAATGATGTTTGCCCATGTGTTTTCATTAAGCGATATCCAACGGGATTTTGCATCATATCCGTATATGTCGATGATTTAAATATCATTGGCGGTCAAAGGATATAAATGAAGCACGCAATCATCTAAAGGCGGAATTCGAGATGAAGGATTTAGGTAAGACCAAATATTTCCTAGGCTTACAACTTGAGCACCGTCCTTCGAGGGATTTTAGTGTATCAATCAGCCTATATCCGAAAAAAATATTGGAGAAATTCAATATGGATAAATCATACCCTAATAAAACCCGGATGGTTGTTCGTTCCTTAGAAATAGGGAAAGATCAATTGGACCACGGGATATTGGGGGAAAATAAATTGGGACCAGAAGTCCCATATCAAATATCATTGGCGCACTTATGTATCTTGCAAATTGCACCGGGCCCGATATCGCATTTGCAAAGTAAACTTACTAGCTAGACATAGTGCGGATCCGACTCGCCGTCATTGGACGGGAGCCAAGTGTATCCTCAGATACCTTAATGGTACAAAGGATCTTGGTTTATTCTTCAAGAAAAATCATGATCCCAGTATGATTGGTTATACCGATGTTTGGTTACTTATCCGATCCTCATAACGGAAAATCCCAAACAGATTTGTATTCCTACATGGAGGTACAGCTTTTTCGTGGAAGTCTTCTAAGCAGACTATGACGTCTACCTCTACTAATCATTCTGAAATTATTGCTCTATATGAGGCATCACGAGAATGTGTATGGCTTCGCAGAATGATTAACCACATACAACAGTCATGTGGTATTGGTTCAATTGAATCACCTACAATTATCTATGAAGATAATTCGCTTTGTGTTACGGATGCAAACAGGTTATATAAAGAATAATATCACTAAGCATTTTATTCCTAAGTTGTTTTATCCCCATGAATTACAAGAATGCGGGGAAATAAACATCTTACAAATCAAGTCATGCGATAACCTCGTTGACCTATTTACTAAGTCCTTACCAACTTCTGTATTCCAAAAATTGGTACATGGAATCGGTATGCGACGACTTCGAGATTTGCCGTAATCGGGGGGAGAAATCCCCTAAACAAAGAACTTTGTCTTAGGCATCATATTATACTCTTTTCTTTCACAAGTTTTACTCACGAGGTTTCTTATTAAAGTTTTTAATAAGGTAATATTAACATAAGCGCGTGTCATATTTTTCTATTTTCCCCACTAGGGTTTTGTTGGAAAATATCAAAGACACATATTGCCCTCACAACTCATTCATGGTTTTTCCCTAAAAAGGCTTTTCATTAGAGTTATCCAAGAGGCCAATAATATGTTGTCATATTTTTTCTCCTAATTTTCCCCTTTGGGTTTTTACGGGGAGTTTTAGCGACATTTCAACCTATATTACTCCTCATATTTTTTCCGAAAGGTTTTTGGGGAGTTAACTATATGTCGTATCTCCAATATTTTTTCCCCATTGGGGTTTTAATGGGATACCAATGACATAGTGGTTTATTTAAATCACAAACACATATATGCCATTTTCTCCTTATTTTCCTAATAAGGTTTCAAGGAGTTTTATGGCATATCGATACATATATATTCCTCGGATTTTTTCCTACGAGGGGTTTTTCGAGGAATTCAAGCTTATAGCTTCATTGATCTCAAGTAATATTCGATCGAGGGAGTGTTGTGAAACGGTGCCTATTCTTAATAGATACCCATTCGCTATCGATCTCATCAAAGAAAGGATTAGGATTAGTCTTAGTCATTAGTAGTTTGGCTTGTCACCAAAGGGACATGTCCTTTGGAGCCCGAACAGTCACGTTCGTACGGCGTCCGTACGGCGTGCCTCTTCCCATGTATATAATCCTTGATGATCAATGAAACAAGACAGTTGTTCCAATCTCTGTTCCATTACATTACACTTTAACAGCTCCAACATAGAGTTTTTGTAGTAGATGAGCTTGACTCCACTCCATAATCAAGAGGTTTTCTTGAGAATGGCTTAATAAACCTCTAGATATTGTTTGGTGTATGTTTTCATATCATTTATAAGCATATATTTGAACTTAGCAAGAAATAAGTAATTTAAAAGTTTGACACTCGTATATATGCTCTAAGCTTTTTGAATGAATTAAGTACATGCTCTGGGCCCGTCTTACCAGCTCTGCTCTAGCTCCGCATTGCCAAACACACCTAGCTAAGAACTTCGCTATGTGAAAAAGGTGGAGTTGGAGGCTCTGTGTTTTTTCTGGAGCACCTCATAGGCAGTTCAGTTTTTCAAGTTTCGTATCTTGTGGAGTTAGAAATTACACAAACCTATCACTCATTAATGTAGTTTCTCCGACGCGCACGCGTGATATTTCTAATGGCCAGGTCTTACGTGATAAATTCTAATTATCATTTTTTATATATTTCTCAACACCCCCTAAGTAGATAACTGCATCTTACATAAATATCTCCACGCAATTCATGTTCCTGGCGAACATTTTTCTATGCCATCAGCTGTTGCGTGGACCAAGCACCAAATCAGGGTCTCAACCAAACATATCAGGTCACAGGCTTGCTACAGGCCAAGATTTTTTCTCCAGGGTTACATCCAAACAAGCCAGTGCTAGCACGTACATATAAGCACGCGGCACCAATGTGGTCAAGGCATCTCCGACTGGAGCTAAATTGAAACGACAGGGCACCAAAACCATCTTGTATATGTGTAGAACCTTTCGTTAAATCAGACACACTTTGCTCTGTTACATTACATGCCCTGTGCTTCCAGTTCTATCATGAGTATAAATGAAACTGTGAAGACCATTGAACTTCTGTTAAGTACATTGGGTAAATGGAAAACTAAAAGCGAAGAGTAATCAAACAGCAACCACGCATAAGACCTTGGGAGTGCACAAGACCAATCAGCAGAGCTTCATTGAAGCAATGCTGTTCGCAAGTGCCATTGCTTCCTTGAGCTGAGAAGCGTCACTTCCCTGCAGCCAAGGAATCACAGAATTGATTTAGGCATTTATTAGTTGATGACTTGCACCCAAGACCGTAGAATATTCTAGGAATGGATTGCTCACTCACCTGGCCCTGGGCAATGCCGTTCTTGCCGCCACCACCTCTTCCCTTTAGTGGTGCAATTGAAGGTGTTAGCCAGTCCAACACCTTGAAGCCGCTAGGAGCATTGGGAGGCACACCGGCATAAATAACAGCTTTGTTTGCCGCCTCATCAGTGCTGAATAACATTATAGGCAAACCCTGGGCCAAGACATATATCCAAAAGTTCACCAGGATATCCAAAGACTTCAGATGGGATAAAATAGTTCTACTACAACTTACTATAGCAATTTACTGGCTAGCATTATTTTAACAATAAAGAAAATGAACAATGCAAGTACCTTCTGGTCCATGACTTTGATAACCGCCTCCCGGACAGCCGTGGTATCCAGACCCACATCGACATGAGTAACACAAAACGGCTTATTCCCGAAGAGCAGCTTCTGCGGCATCCATTCGCGGACTTCACAGCCTTTTGTATATTTTGCTCACCCATTTTCTTCTTTGCCTTCCTAAGTTCATCCTGATACATGCAACAGTTATAATCATCCTAAAACTAAACTATTACTCCCTCCATTCCAAATGGTATATCATTTTGGCTAGATACATAGCTTTTGCTATGCACCTAAATATACACTATGTATAGAAGATAAAACGGCTAACATTTTGAATGGAGGGAGTAAATTACAGGTGATAACTTTTTATTAAAAAGAGAAAATAAATGTCATAGGTGATTCTTCTTTCTTAAACATGAGCATATATATGACAACCAAAATAGAAACATTTACAGACCTCTAACTTTGAAACCTTGCCTCTCAAATCAGCTTTTCTGGCAGCAGGGATAGCAGCTGCATCCAGCGCACTCTTGATGGAAGCAATTTTCTGATAAAGGGGCATTGATATTAGACGACAATCTTAGAAATGATATCTCAGCAGAAAAGACAAAGAAGTCTTAAATTCCACAGGAGTAATATACGGATGCAGTCCTACCTGCCCAATGGTGTCGACTAGAACTACAATAAACACATTAAATGCAAATGTGTTTCTAATTCTATACCTCATTAGTCATTCTACAATTTGCATCAAAACATCTAGTCTATATATCTATATATACCTTAAATACAGCAGGGAAGCCCCCACTGTTGATATATAAATTTAAATAAAATAAATTGTACATAGAAAACAAGGGGGAGGACTATAGTCCACAGGGCTGTACAACTATACAGAAAGATAGGGACAGGAGAGAGCAGGAGGGGAATTAGCCTTGGAGTCCTAAAGAGGACAGGAAGGTTGCTCTTTTTGCATCACAAAGTCTATGGGCCTGCAGTGTAGCTTCCTCTATAAAATTTTGGTTCCAAGAAACAAGGGAGGGACGTCCTCAGTCAAAGATAAAATTGTTTCTTTGTTTCCATATCTGCCAGGCTCCAATGATGAAGATTTCCATGAAGAAAGTGCTCGGGAACTGCAGCATAGCTTTGGTCATCATTTGAAAGAAATCTCCACCAAGATGTATGCCAAGTTGCTGCCAACAGCTCTTACTTTCTCCAAACCATCTATCTCTCACTCTTCCGTTCCTCAGTCAGTCATCCCTCACGTCTCTTTGAACAAGAGTGCCATGTTACCTAGATCTACATCTATACATAATATTAAAGAGCGAAAAGTTCTTCCTTCCATCTCACTTTCTCCTCCATCATCCACCCATCCCTCAGTGAGCCGCCATAACCCTCACCTTTCTCGCTTCAAGTTTGGAGCTGCAAAACCTTTGTAGGCACTGCACTACTCATGTTATGGCCTGGCTGACAGAACCCATTCGCGTTATGGCACGTATGTGGTTAGCACTGCACCTTTCTTAAACTCACAACAGGTGCACAGAATATCCACATATTTAAGTTAGTCAATCTCCTCACAATTTTCTATATGGGGTAATACTTTATAGCACAAATATTAATACTTTATAGCACTAAGATTAATTGAAGGCCATGAAATCTATTTCCACCATCTCAAAAAGAATGCAATCCGAGGCGTATTCTTGGTTGAAGTGCCTAAAGTTTGACCAAATATATATAGATAAAAATATTAATGCTTCTAACGCCAAATAAGTGTACTATGATATATCTCATGAAAAATCTGATGATACTTAATTGATATCATAAATATTGATGCTTTTAATATAGTTAGTCAAACTTAAGATACTTTAACTTGGTACTATGCTCTAATTGTATCTTTTTTTTTTCTGGACAAGTGGAGTTTTTTTATTTACAAGGTTGGGCCAAGCCCAAATTAAATCCAATAAAAATAGCTTGTTCAAGTTCATTGGCATGAGGACTGCGGAACAAGTTGTACAGCCCATTACAATATACAAGCATGTTTGCTAGTGGTTATTTAAGAATAAAACATTATGCATCAGAACAGCTTTTATTAATGTTGTTTCTTATGCTCCCATGAAAAAAAGATTACGCCTTGGTTCATTATTGTAGCACTCAACTGATCATGCTATGTCAATACTGCAACTCCAGGAGACTGAGAGACAATCCCCACAAAATGATAAAAGCTTAATACCTTTTCCAACAAAGCTCCCTCCAACTGAGATGCTTCATTGATATCAGAATCAATAGATAATGCCAACTCCATAGCCTGGGTGGCACAACCGGCAGTCACAGCTGTTATCCTCCTAACACCTTTTGCAATACCCTCCTCAGATAAGAGTGCAAATGCTTTTAGCATCTCTTGTGTTTGTGATATGTGTACCTAATAGGTAAACAAAATTTTAGATATCATAATCATGAAACATAGAATTACATAACAGAGAGCTGAAAAGAAACCTCCACATAGTTCAGTCGATATGGATAACCACTCTTTGCTATCAGGATCTGCAAGTAGATCTTCCACTTGGCGACCAACTGATACAACTCTAACGGGTCAGGGTAGATCTACAAAATCAATATGCAAACCCCATTAATAACTAAACAAACAAGAAATATCAACATTCCTGAGCAAGAAAACTTACTTCACCAAACACAGCACGGAGACCATTTATGCGCTTTGCATCCTCTAAGTTTATTTCAAGTGCATATACACCCAGCTCATCCTTTATTTGCTGGTTCACTATGGACTCGATTTTTCTCAAATCTTCAGGCTTGACAGGTTTTCCTGTTATATGAATTAAGAGCTGAGTAAACGAGCTCATAAAATTCAGTCAGTGGAATACAAAGGATTCACAATACCATGAGAGAAGTCAAATCTCAGCTTCTCTGGTAGAACAATTGAACCCTTCTGGTCAACATGATCACCAAGTACTTCCTATAAATGCAATCATGAGGAGAGAGAGAGAGCAACTGTATAAATTTTGAACAAGGTAGAAACGTACCCTTAGAGCAAAGTTCAGCATGTGGGTACACGTATGGTTTGGAGCAATCAGTGTGCGCCGGTTGTAATCAACCTACCAATGGGTTCACCATATTGAAATACGATCAATCA
Organism: Hyparrhenia diplandra; assembly: GCA_015847255.1. Lineage (NCBI taxonomy): Eukaryota > Viridiplantae > Streptophyta > Magnoliopsida > Poales > Poaceae > Hyparrhenia > Hyparrhenia diplandra. The sequence continues at coordinate 46,834 of JADLZK010002767.1, forward strand.
CATATGAACTAATTCAGTGCAAAAATGTAGCTAGTAAAAGGTATCACCTTGCATATCACACTATCACCAAGAGACAAAGCCTTGGAACCTTTTGTAAATGAGCCAATATGTAGAACATAGCCACCAAACACTTGGACGTTGTTCACATTGAAAGTTCCAAATGACCCCTCAATGCTCCCAGTGTCGAATATCTTGATGCCAGAAAATCCATGTTAATCCAAAAGATTTAGCAAATTTCTGTCTCAGTGATGACATTTGAAAAAGCAGATAACTTTGAATGTGAACTGCAGCATATTATTGCTGTGATATAATGACATCAAGCTATAGAAATTATTTAAAGGCATCTATAGCCCACAACAGGATACGAAGGAACGCTAACACACAAGCACACATAAATACAGTGGGTTTTGTGGCTAGAAAATGACATCATTTTCTGTTTTTGACTCTCATAGGCAGCCGAGCTACAATTGTGGCTGTCCCCCCAATTAATGCAGAATATTACCCAAACAATCAGCCTATTACTCTAATTACTCCATGTTGAAATTTAGCTAAAGTAAATGCTATGAACCTTGACACTAGCATGCACCTAGACATATAGGATTGTTTCCAACAATTATATACTATGTTTCAAGTTTCAATAGTAAAAGTAACGTTGAGAACCTTTAGAGCCATGCATCAATGCTCCCATGCTAAAAATTCTAGTCTCGAGACCAGGACGGGCAGTACAAACTTTGTGTTTCAAATGGTGCAATTATACTGATAAAATAAAGTTAAAAACTGAACTGTTTTAACATGGGGAACGGATCAGGTGCAAACCAACCCTCCGTGCAAACCTACAAACTTTTAATCTGGGCCACGGATGTTGATCCAAGGCACGGGGATTGGGTAATTTTACACTTAACCGCCCACCCTTAATCACACTTTTGCAAATCCCCCTTCCACCTCCCTCGTGCACACCATTAGATCAACATCCTATGACCCACATTAGAAGTTTGCACACAGAGGTTGGTTTGCACCTGATCTGTTGCCGTTAACATGACAATAGTTTGGCAAATTGAAACGAGTCCTAGAACAGCACATTTGGATCGAATATACCAGCAGTAACTATCCAAGAACTTGCCAGCCAGACAAGGCTGAGGTTAACGGTTGATGTAGTGAATTTAAAAACACATAATGCCAGATTTCATATTGCTATTGCATTGATATAGACACGGTGTACCTGACCACCTTGTTCGGCATAGAAACTTGTACTTTTAAGCACAAGGCCAAAGTCCTCATCACCAGTAGCTGAAGTAATGTATTCTGAGCCAGTATAGATAGCCGTCCACGACACTTTCATGTTCCTACAAAATCTTAATGGTAAATCAAGAAAGCATAGTAAACATTGGCATAACCCTAATGGTTGATTACAAAAAAAAAGTGTGGGAAGAACCAGTAGTTGAGTACAAACAGGATTCTGACAGAGCAGATTATGGGTAGGATTCTGAGGATCCAGATAAAAAATCAATGAACATTCAAACAGGGCAGATTATGGGTAGGATTCTCGAAATCCGATGCCAGGATTCTGGAAATCTCTGTATCTCCCCAAACCCAGATAACACAGGCAGATAACTAGCACCGCCACTAGTAGGCAACTAGGCTCTGCTGATTAGTGCTGTGCTTCGGCGAGGTTGAGGAGCGTGAACAAGCAGCCTCAAGCCTACTTTGATGTGTCACGGAGCAGTGTACACGCCCGGCTACCAACGACATGACGAGCACACATGTCGGATCCCCCGGGCAGTCAGAGCCATGCTATCCGATTGGTCATCAGCTTGGGTGTATTCGCGGCCATGTGGGGCAGCATCAGCGCCCGGTGAGCCCCATCACGGGAAGCGAATGCCCCAGTGGGTGAGGGAGTGGCACAGCACCGCTATTTACACAGGTGAGATCGTATGCGATCGTGCAGTTTGCATTTACTCACTGGTACGCACACACACTTCCTCTGTCGCCCTTCTCCTCTACAGCTCTGGGCTCACCACTTCACTCTACCACGTTAGCAACGACATCCACATGTACTCTATGGGCTTCCTCACACCAGGTCGCTCTGGGCTCGAAAAACCAAAAAGCTGAACCAAACCGAAAAAACCCGAAAACTGAACTGAAAAAACAGAAACCGAAAATTTTTGGTTCCTGTTAGGTTCCTGTGAACCGAATTTACCAAGGTACTTTCGGTTCCATACCTCAGTAAACCGAAAATACTGAACAGAACCGAATTTAGGTTCGGTTCCTGGGAACCGAATTTACCAAGGTACTTTCGGTTCCATACCTCAGTAAACCGAAAATACTGAACAGAACCGAATTTAGGACAGGGAATGGGGACTTGGGCTGCTGGTGGTTGATCGATGGAGATGCCTGGGAAGGGACACGTATAGTGGATCAGGGACGCAGGAGCGATTGGATGCTGCAGGGGATATTTGAAGGAGACAAAAAGCAAACCTGGCACGGATCAGAGGTGGTGCGGGCGTGCGGCAACCAACAGGCACAGGGATGGAGATGAGATGCAATTCATGTGGGCCTAGGCACTTTATGCGTTCTTACGTTTTCCTTTTCTTAACCACTCAATTCACATGGACCTAGGAGCTTTTCTTAACCACTCAATTCATGTGGACCTAGGTGCTTGTACATTCTTACATTTTCCTTTTCTTAACCAATCTGGTAATGGAACACGATGCTGAGGGGTATATGGGATAAAAACTCAACATATCTAGAATCCATAACTAAAAACCAAGGACTCATACGGCTAGAGATTTTATTATCAAAAAACCTGGATTCTAGATATCTGTATTTTAGAATCCGGATTATAGAATCCTCTAGGATTCAAACAGGACCTCAGTTAGATGATTAAGATAATAAAAGGTAACTAACCTTGGGCCACAGAAACTTTGGGCTATCGTCTGTGCTGACAAGCCCCAGATTGCGCAAATGTGCAGTAGCATTCGCATCCATAGCAATAGAGTTTCCTCCAGACTGCACAAAGAAACATATATAGTAAAAATTGAAGGGGTGAAATAAGAGTTACCATGAAATTCAAAGACAAACAAAGAACAAACATGGACAACAGATTTCAATAACACTAACATTATAGATATTGCAAAATGTTATCAGCAAATATAAAAACACAGAGCAAGAATAATGGGATAACAAATGGCACCACAAGAGACTTTTTTTTGCGATTCTTAGGATCAATGTTTTCAAGTCGGCTGGTTGACCTTGGACCCGACAAGGACGATTAATCCCGATTAATCGAGGCGATCGGGACATTCTAGTCAAGCACATGGGACCGACCAGGATGACTAATCACGATTAATCGGACGACCTGAAATCATCACTTAGGATTAACTTCTACACTTAGTAGAAACATAAAAATTACCTTGTTACGAGCATTTCTAGCTTTTTGCCTCGCTTCTTCCATAGACGCATTGAAACCCTCCTTATCAACAGTCAGCCCATAGTCGATTGCCATGACCTACATAAAGAAATAATAATAATAATAATAATACATGGTAAACATAAAAATGTTCTAGCAAATTAGGTGGTTAAAAGATAAATAACAAATGTAAAACTAACCTCAGTCAAATCAATTGATAACCATAAGTGTCCCAAAGAACAAATGCATCCTGAAAGAATAAATGAACTATTTAAGTACATCAAAAGTAAAAGGCAACCCAAACTCAGGAACCATTTCATAGGGACAAATGCCTAGCCACTAAACAGGTCCACTCATGCAGCACAACAGTTTTTGGTTGCCAGACAAGCATGTGCCTAGCCCAAATGGTGCATGAAGCACCCCCTGCCCAAGCTTGGCCATAAATCAAATATGATAATTATGTTGTAATCTGGATGTGTACCTAAAGCTTTTATGATCTACTCTATATTGATAGATTGTTACTGATGCTAATAATGCAATGCTGTTACATTGTAAAAATAACTAGTCACATTAATAAATTCCACCACTATTAGCCAACACAAGAAACCTATGATGACCTAGCCAAATTCAGAGAAGAAAAAAAGAAGGTTCAAACTAGGGCGTAACCACACCAAACACCATCAATTGGGCCAAGGCAACAATACAAAAGGCTTGCGCCCCCTCAATGCATCTATAGGTGGAAGTTGGATGTCCATGATTTCCAATGGATACTCTCTAGTTCAGAAAATGAACTAGGAAGAGACGGTCCCCAACCAAAATTTGAATTCCTAGTTCATTTGCTAAAACCCATGGATGTCCAATTTCTGCTAGCCTTCCACATCTAGACGCATCCAACTCATACGACATGGCTATCACTCACACTACAGGCTGCCTTGCACCAGGACATACCCTTCGACACATCCAGCTATACGACATGGCTATCACTCTCAGTCACACCACAGGCTGCCTTGCACCAAACAGCATGGACATGCGCCCACACGCCATAGATTTGGGGTGCGATAGTTGGTTATTCATGCAAGGCTAATGAACTCATAATCACAATATTTCAGGCGGACTGTCAATGTGTGGTAGACTGGATTATCATCCATGGGGAAAGATCTATGCACGATAGTTTTAAAAAAAAAAAAAATGCATCTGACTCAATAAGAAAGGAACACCATGACCCCGACTCCCCACACACACACACACACACACACAAAAAGACTTTCAAGCATACAAAGTTAATTAAAAGGAATGCCGAAAGCTGCATTGAGACCCATGGGATCATGCACAAGTACAGTTTGCAGTACCTAATTACAGTCCAGACCCAGATTGCTAGGTTTTTTCACAGCCCTATAATCAATCAAGCACCCAGATTGCAGTACCAAATTACAGTCCAGACCCCACACTGTAACATCTAGCAACCACCATCTAGAAGCTGTTTTTCACAATCTACAGCTGAAACAAACAGGTACTGCATATGATGCCACAATAACCAATTTAGATGTCTTGGGCTATTCAAGGCCACTGTTGCTACAGCAGACTACAATGGCCAACAAGTACAGGTTGTAAAACACAGAAGGCAGAACTGTGCAAACAGTACAACATAATAGAGGTGCCCTAACCACCTACCTGAGAAAACAAAGCAATTTTATCTTTGAATGAAAATAAAAACAAATGGCATTTGAAAACCTAAATCACTTGCCTGGCCACTAAGTACAGTTCCACCATTATCCTTAACAGCATCTGCAGCTTTCTTAAATTTTTCATAACCCTGAAAAATACACCAACAGCACTAGTGGTAATAGAGGCAAACAATACCAGAAAATGAAACCTACAATTGAAAATTCGTGCTTCTAGTGAAATAGAAGATTCATGCTCTGGTGAAATAATAAATGGATGTTATACAGAAAAAAAAATAGGAGACTACTATTACCTTTGCTAGAGTTTTTTCAAAAAGCTTTCTTCTTCATCTCTAATAATATCTTTGATTTTATTTTCATTATCTTTTAACTCAGGAAATACATCACCCATCAGTTGGACAAAAACATTTACAAGCCTGTTCAAGAATATTATAATTTCATTAGTAAATCACGTTAGCACACTAAGGGATATGCATATTTAAAAAAGTCAAAGCAGAGCTGTTGATTGGATATTCTAGTATTAACAGATCCATTCCAAGGTTTAGTACCATTACAAAGTAATATATACAACACATAGTGATATGGAGGATTAGCCATTTTATGTTATTCTCAAAAAAAAATTATTTTATGTTTATACATGTATATCTAATATACTTAATACTGATGCTAGAATACTAGAACTATTCCAAATACTCAGCATATAACTATACTTATATGTTATTATTGCACCTTCATGAAACATATCACAGCTCACATATGCTACGGCAGTGTATTTTTTAACATATAACCCACTTGAGTGCCTTACTTCACAATAAACATAGTAACTATACCAATTGTATAATGAGCACAAATATATTTGTAGCATTGTGTGTTCAAATAGAGTTACGCAAAACATATTGTTCTAGATAAAGGAATGGCATATTACACAAATCAACGGCTTTGTTTTTACGAGCTAAAAATCCTTGCTTTGCCTTCAATTTCTGATGACCAAAGTGAACAGCTCGCCTAAGTATGCGCCTCAGAACATACTCTCTTCCCTCATTACCTACAGACAAATGCATATTAATGGGGCTTAATACCATTCTGCAATAGATAACAACCCTAGAAGCATAACTGAAATAGGAAAAGTGTCTAAGAAACACACCAGGTTGAGAACCATCAGCAATAGCGAAAGAAAGGGTTCTTATGTGGTCAGCAACTACTCTGTAGGCCATATCGACTTTGCCAATATCATCAGAACCTACTCTACCAGAGTATGGATGAATTCCATCGCCAGCCAACTGCATTTACATGTTCATACAAAATTATCAATACATATCCATAGAATACGATATCTAGATGCACTCCTGTGCATAAACATAAATAAATTAACTTGAAGTATGATGTGGGGCAGACGGCAAACATACTTGGTGGATGGCATCAAATATTGGCATGAATACATCTGTATCATAATTGCTCATTTTATTTTGAAGGATAGAAGTTAAACGCCAAAGCCCATCCCAGTGTCGACATGTTTTTATGGCAAAGGTCTCAATGTGCCATCTGCCTCTCTATTAAACTGAAAATGAAACCACCACGTCAGTACATAGAAAGAATTGACAAGAATGAAATGTGGCACTTAGGATCAATAACTACTTAAAGAAAGGATAAAAAAGAATAACATATTGACCTGAATGAATACAAGGTTCCATATTTCAATACAAGTTGGATCATCATTGTTAACTAAGGAAGCAGCATCACGGTTGCCAATACGATCAAAATGAATTTCAGTGCATGGCCCACAAGGGCCAGTGTCACCCATCTCCCAAAAATTGTCCTGTTCAAGCAATGCATTTCAACTGTTTGTTATGAATCAAATAGAAAATAAAAAGAATATTAAAACTAGTAACAACAAAACCATTTTGCATCAGTCCCCAACAGTAGCATCAGGAAAGAGCATAAAAAAGGGTACAATGTCAATAGCTTTAACCAATACACATGCTCATACCTTGCGTTTTAAAAGGCAGAACCTTTTCTTTTCGGTAGATATTTCAACCAAATGTTCTTCGATTCAACATCAGCAGCAAGACCAGATTTCTCATCACCACCAAAGTATGTGGCATAAATTCTGTCAGTGGGCAATTTATATACCTGTGAATACGACATAGCAAACAGTAGGTCATAAAAAGATGGGAGGTATTCTTTTTGAGTTTTCTAGGTACATGGCTCAGATATACTATATTCTATATACATAGTAAAAGTTGTGTCTCCAGAAAAGCCAAAACGACTTTATATATTGTAATGGAGGGAGTACATATACAGATCTCCCATCATTTAAATTCCAGTTTACTTGCTACCGAAGGCTATAATATTTCAAGGAGACCATAGTACTCACTCCTGTAATTACCTATTTATAACAGGCTATAATCATTCAAAGTGAAACTTGATCATCCAGCACTGAAACCATTAAACCCAAATTTAAAACAGAGGTAGCTAAGCTCAGAAGTAGTGAAAAATAGTGTGCTTCTTACTTAATTTGTGGGAATTTCAGCTCTAATCATCCAATTCATCTATCACAAAAACTTCCAAATTGGCACATGGATAACAAAAACAGGTCCATCTTGTTGTATTTCTTATATATTCATATAATCATATAAGAGTCCAGAAAAGTGCCTCTGGCCATTGGAATACCATATCACCACACAAACAAAAACCCATTTTAATCATCCTGTCTACCAAATCATGGAAACCCTGAAATGCAACTAAAACCCATGTTTCGTACAATGGTCCCCATCTCTCCTTACGGTAAGTCGCTCCCTCCTAAACCTGCATGCAGCCTCGAACAATCTCATGGAAATCCAACTCACTAGCCTCCCTCGAATCAATGAACCCTCAATTAGTATGAAATTGGGCAGCAAAGGAATAGTAACCTGGGTGAGAAGCTCCCAGGCCCAACCGATGGCCTCCTCCTTGAAGTAGTCCCCGAAGGACCAATTCCCGAGCATCTCGAAGAAGGTGTGGTGGTAGGTGTCCTTGCCCACGTCGTCGAGGTCGTTGTGCTTCCCGCCGGCGCGGATGCACTTCTGGGTGTTGCAGGCGCGGCGCAGGCGGCCGAGCGGCGAGTCCGGCGCCGCCGTGCCGAGGAAGACCGGCTTGTACTGGTTCATCCCGGCGTTGGCGAACAGCAGCGTCGGGTCGTCGACGGGCACCACGGGGCTCGACGGCCACCTCGTGTGCGCCTTGTCCTCGAAGAAGCTGATGAACTGCTCCCGGACCCGCACGGACGACCACACCGGCGCCATCGGAGGCGGTGTGGTGGCGGCGGCGGCAGCTGAGGCTGGGGAGATGAGGGCGATGACGAGAAGGAGACGCGGATGGCGGCGGCGGCCGCGGCGGCGGGTAAAACCCCAGCTTCGAGTTGAGAGAAGACGCGAAGCAGGCGGCGCGCGCGTGGGGAAGAGTCAGCACGGTCAGCATCCGAATGAGATCCCCGGAGCATCCGGGAGTCGCCCTAGCCCTCAACTGCTCCCTCCCCCTCTCCATCCCTACCGTTCCCTGCCGATCCAACGGAACAGCTGAGCCCAGGCACTCCACCTGCTCCGCACGATGCGATGGGCCCAACAGCACGGCCTGTTAGGCCTAAATCGGCAAAATTTCTGCCATCAAATTTTTCACTTTTTTTCCTCCGCTATCCCGTCCGTGTTCGATACATAAATATGGCCTGCACCAATCGGCTCTAGCGGTTTGCTGGAAGGGATGAAAAAGGGGAAATAGAAGAGAACTAAGGGTTCCAGATGCAAAAATGCTCGAGAGAAAGAAAAGGAGGAAGGATATAAATTGAATTTGGGTTTTGCTAGATGATTGAGCAAGACGATGAAAACTCAGAACACAGAGTTTGCAAACTAATACAAAGTAAAAGTATTTTTGTACTTCGGTTAAAAAAAATAAAATAAAATATTTTTGTATTTTAAAGGACAGAAGCAGCACAAAAGCAAGGGCTATGGCCTAAATTTCACACCTAAAGCTACATAACCGAGTAATATTTACTATTTAGTATCCTTCAAAAAAATATTTACTATTTAGTAAATTGTTGCTCATATATGTCGGCTTGATGGAGGCTAATGCTAGTTGCCGACGGTCGGTAGCTAAACGTCGGCGCCGACTGCGCCTTGGTGGGCCCGGCCAAGCTTTGTCGTCATCTCCGTCGTCTTCCTCGTCGCGACCGTCGTCTTCCTCGCCGCCATCGCCTCCGCCGTGCCGTCGTCGATTTAGGGGTTCTGCGGTGGTCGGCGTCGCTTTAGGGTACCTCTGGCGGCGCAAGGCTCGGTCGATCTCCCTCCCCCTCCATTCCTCCCCCGGGTAGAAAGAGCGCCGACGGCGGCTGGTAGCGGTGAGTTGGCGGCACGGGCGCTCAGCTCCGGCCAAGGGTTGGACCCCATCCGGATGGGTACTGTCGGCGACGGGAGGCGGGGAGGCCGCCGGAGTTCGAGAAGAAGGTCGTCGCCGATTAGGGTTTTGAAAGGAGAAGAAAAAGGGAGGGAAGGGATTTGCCGCCGGCCGTGCAAGCGACCCTAGGGCGCCGGGGGCGGGGCGGCGAGGTTGAAGACAACGTTTAGGCCCGGGCCGGGCGGGCTCCTTGGCCGGCCCACCTCCAAGGTGGGCGGCGCTTCAGCACGCCCCCCTTGATGGAAGTACAAGCAACAATTGCACGGGGTAATGCAAGGGAGAAATTTTACAGCCAGATAATCTCATGGTGGACTTCTTCGAGCTTGGTTGCATGGGGCTTAGGCCCACCCAAAAGATTTAACATCAAACCTCTCCTTTGACACACTACAAGTGCTTAACTTATCTCAAATGAAGTTGTTGTCAAGAACTATGTGGTCAAGAATGCGGCTACTGAGTTCGTATGCAGCCCTTGACTTTAACAATTTGGTTCTAATGGGTATTAGAACAAATGATGTGTTGTACAAGTCGTTCATAATAAAAGTGTTAGGTGCATTGCAACGCTTGAGGCAAATTTGTAAACTTTTATCAAAAAAATATAAACAAATATGTAAATCATTTCCTATAAACATTCAATTGTTTTTCTCCGTAACAACATACGAGGGCAAGTTTCCTAGTAAAAAATAAAAAGCGAAAGTGATGGGGAGTTGCGGCCGGGCGAGTGAGGTGGCGGGTCGCCGCGGCCGATGGCTACCTCCGAGTGAAAGTGAGGCGATGGGGATGACGGATGGGAAGCAGCTATTTTATTTTTTTTTAGAAGGGGGGAAAAGCAGCTATTGGTGGATGATGCCTCTATTGGAGCATTAGGATTCGGGGAACAATCGGACCTTTGTTGAACTAATTTATACAAGTGAGAAAAACAGTCCCATTGTTAAAAAACCTCTCAAAACTTTAAAGAATAAATTCATTACTATTACCAGTAAAATTCGTAGTGAACTGATCATAAATCAATTGGACATGTACTTGTGGTGGAAACTGCTGGATTCAAATTCTTAACTTGGCACATTTGTTCGTATTTTTTCTCAATTTATGGGTGCTATCGTCTAAGTGGTAGGTGACGTTCCCTCGATAGTAGGGCGGATGTGATGACTTCGTTAGTGGTAGGCTTAACGTTCATATCAACGGTAAGGTGTTTGTGATGACTTCGTCGTTCTCTAGATTTGTCGGCTCAATTTTTGCGGAGGTACTCGTAAAGGTAAGGCTTGTGTATGTGTGTTCATAGGACCGAAAGTGGGTGTGCGTGTTGTGGGCGTGCGTGTTGTCTTGTGTAATTAAAAAAAAACTAGTAAAATTAGGATAAATTCATTATTACTACCAAAATTGTTGTCCGCATTGTAACGGGACAAAAAAAAAGACCATGACATTATATTAGCTTGGTATTCAGTATGACAATATCCTATCGAGGCTTTATCAAATTAAAATATCATTTTGTCACAAGATGTAGACCAGCCCTAGGCCTGGAGCTGGGTTAGCGCTGCAGAAACTTAGGCAAACCTAGGAAGGAGCAGTGACGCAGAAAAAGTAGGGTCGACGTTGCCGCCGCGCCCGCCGTCGTTCCGTCATTCGCGTCATCGTCTCACAATTAGGATTATGACTTTTTATGTGAAGGGGATATTCCAATGTATAAGGAAATCTCCTATTAGAAAAGAATGCTAGTTTGCTTGGCAAAAAGTGATACAAATATAAGGAAACCTTTGAAATTGCTTCGAGATACAAGTCTCATATAAGTTGCTATATAAAAAAGGAGGATGTAATCTTTTAGGGACACTCAAATAAAGAAAATATTCCACGCTCTTGCTCCCCAACTCCCCGCCGCCGCCACCTCCCCAGCGCGCTCACGCTCACGCGCCGCCGCCATAGGCTGTCCACGCCTCCTCCGTAGCCGCCATCCAGAGTGCACGCCTGACACCGCTATCGCTGCCCCCAAGGTGGTTGTGACCACGTGGTACCGAGACCGGGGCGATTCTCACCACCGATGGCTTCCGGAGATGCATGACTTCTTCATGTCTCTCAAGCATCTCCTCGACGACAACCGGAAGATCGACCGGCGTTTTCGACGAAATGAAGCCCGCCTTAGCCACATGGAGAATCGACCCGCGCCAACACCAAGCTCCTCCTTCCACCACTTTCCGCTCACGACGGCCGAGGATTACAGGCCATGGCCCGCCCGGCCAAGGCCATGGGCACCCTCAGCGCCGCCATGGGTACCGCCCTCGTCCCGGACGACGCCATCGACGACAACACCGACCGACCTCGCCATCCTCCGGCCCGTTTGCGGAAGCGGCCAGAGAGGAGGCGCTCGTGGCGCCCCAGCGATTCCACAACCCCCGCATCGCTCGGTCCATGTTGGCATTTGTTAAAGTGCTAAAAATAATATGAAGAATTCTGCAGCGCCGCGAACACCTACCATTGTAGCTTTTTCCCTAGGATAAGTATTCCTAGGAGTATCGTATCCACGAGGGAAGCTTTGGCTAAAGAATTCTAATAAGTCACAATCATGTATCCACTAACTTAGCAAAACCACTAGACTAAAGGGAGTAAGTAAATAACAAAGCATAAAATAATAACATACCTAATAAAAGAATAACTAAACTAATCAAGAGGTCAAAGGGAGAGATCAAAGGTTCCTATATACTTTTATTACTTAGGTTCTTTGATAGCAATCACACCATAACACCAAGGGACATCGTAACACTAGCCACGTAAAAGAGATGAGAAGGCTTAGGGAAGCTCATTCTCACGCCCTACAAACACCAACCCGGTGGAATACGTCTACCGTCGTCGCCGTCACCACACAGGGGCTACCACAAACTATCCATGGGGTTGGTGTGCAATCTCGTAAAACCTATAGCCTAGACACCAAGTTACACTATCGATTACTACTCAATCACATATGATAATTAGAGCACTGAGCGCGAGCGAAGATCCTATGCAATGGTATAACAACTATACTAACCATATATGAAAAAAAGACATAGAAGTAAATAGAGAAGATAAATATATGAAGTCTTACAAAGAAAGGATACAAGACATACCAAACTCGTAGACATCTCCGACCTAAAGTATAACTCCACTCTCCTTACTCTGATTAGAGTCTAGATTAGATCTAATCTACTTCTATTACTTCTAATTCACTAATCCCCGAGAGAGAGGTGATCCTTACATTGGGACCCTCTACAACTCCAGAGAGATGAATGAATAGAATGAATTAGTAATGAATTAGGTTTAACCCCGGGGTCGGGGTCTATTTATATAGGCCTTGGTGAAGGGGGCCCTTTCATCAGATATAGCACAACTCTCCTATGGATCCGTTTAATCTCCACCATTGATCAAACCGACCTTCACACCCAGATACAACCTCAAGGTCGGTGGGTAAACCGCCATAGAAATCTCAGTCGACATGTGGGACCCACTCGGCGTAGGCCTAAAACTTTCGCCGCCGCCGTGGTCTTATGGCCTATTTGTATCACCTTCTTCTCGTATCTCCCGGGAGTCTTCTAGAGTATTTTTAGTCCACATTTTGGGTAAAGTTACTTCACGGTCAAGTCTTGTCATCGTATGGGAGGTAAACCTAAAACTTTCTCCATTCTTCTCTCGCGATTTATCTATTAAGTCCTGTAAAGATATAAATCACCAAAGCTCGTGGAATTATGTTAGTAAAACCCTAGTCTATGTTGATATTTATTTTATGCTCTTATTTTATATTTAGTTGACTATTAATATTATGCTATAACAGGTGTCAAATCCACCTACCCCCCATTACCCGGCGGTGACCCTGCTCCCTCCACAATTTACGGTACGCCTGGAAGTACCGACCTACGATGGCACCGACACCCCCGACCTCTGGCTCGGCAAGATGGAGATGTTCTTCGAGATACAGAAGGACCTTGACCTAGAGTTTCACGTATGGTATGCTGCTTTCCATCTGACAGGTGCCGCAGGTGCCGCAGAGCTCGGGTTCAACCTGGCTATCCAGAGGAGACCGTTGGTGGAGTGGGATGACTTTACGCCGCTACCTCGGGCGCGACATCGGGCCACCCATCGACAACGACACCCAGGAGTGATGCGGCACCCCACGACGAGGGGGCGACTTGAGCGACTACATCAACACCTTCGAGGCCTATCCGCACCGAGCATGCTCCACCGCGTCCACCTCTTTGTAGGCGGGGCCCGGCCGATACTCTTTCGAGGGAAGCACTCCATTGGGAGTGAACCACATATGATGTATGAGGCCATCCGGCCTTTTCGCCAGATTTGATGCCCCACATCTTTCTGCGCCGCCGCTTTGTGGCCGGCGACGACGCCGACGACGACATTGCGTTCGCGCCCTGGCCAAGATCATCATCGCCGACCCTTCCAAGGCTGTTGGGACACATTTACATATTTTTTCTTTTCTTCTATTGTAAGGTACACAATATTGCCTCACAAATATATCATACTTTTAATTTTTTATACCCACGTATTGATGGCAGATTCTTTTTTGCATCCAGTGCAATATCCACGAGCCCTGCGTCGTCGACTACTTTCGCCTCTAGTTTTGGCGTGTGTGATCGAGTGCGTGTGCTGGTCAGTAGTGTAGAAGCAGGATCAGGTGACCGTGGAAGAAGTGCTCGCTCGCTGGTAGGACGGACGATGCATCCAGGCCTCGCTTTGCATTTCGCTAAAAATTTTTAACATTTTTCTCACTTTCTCCATCACATCACATTAAATAAGGCACCAAAAGCATACGCTTTGAAAAGATAACGGCGTGAAAAAAATAACTAATTACTACGCTTAGACCGCATATCATGGCATCTATTCTTTCGTTCTGGGCCATCTACTGCAGTGACGATATTTACCACTAACAAAACGGTAAAACGCATCAGCCGTACTGGTAGAAGACGCGACGCGACGGCTACAAAATTTAAATTTCATTCAAACAAAAGCGAATCGCATGACAGTGTGATGGAGTTCAATGTTGGCAGGCGGGCAGAGGCAGGAGCGGATGAATTCAATGGCGTCAGGCGTCAGGGGCCATGCTCAGGCTTCAGCTAGGAGGCCAGCAGTAGCTAGCTGAGTTCAGCTTGAATGCATCGTACCCTGCTCGCTCAGAGCTTAATTTTTGCCGTGCACACTGCAGCGTGCGTGCAACTGGATCTGGTCCATTCAGAGAACCCGATTCAGTGCTGTCATGTGAACCAAAAGATTTGCTGAAACTAAAGCTGGTGGTGGGTAGTGTCTCGATCAATAGAAGTGACTTCGATCCTAGGCGTTTTGCATGCCAATGCAACGCGCCAAATAAGACACGCATTAACGAAACTGTGCTATGTGCTCGTCAAAGTTCCGAATCTAGATCCAAATACCAATCTCATGACTAGATCCTGACCAAATACGCATCAATGCACAACAAGGGATGACACTC
>JADLZK010002769.1:0-23790 GCA_015847255.1 Hyparrhenia diplandra
CCCATAGGACTTTGTCCATTTTTCATCTCCCTTTCTTTTCTCTCTCTTTTTTTAATCTACCCAGATCTCTTTTGCTTATGCTTTTTGAGATAAATAAATATAATGGAGCTTTTTGTAGATATTGGCTAGCAATGAATGAGTGAATAGATGTAGGAAATATTTTTAGTTGCTCTCTCCTAAGATAGGTATTAGAACATTTTTTTCTTTGGCTAAAGTGAAATGATATATGGTAGGTGTATATATGGTGGATCGTACTTCGAGGATGGAAATAGCATATGAGTGTATGGAGTAGAGTGGGTGGAATGAGTGGAGTGTACGCATGATGCGACATGACAGAGTTTCTAAGGGAGGTGGGACAAAAGATTGAGCGAACTCAATGCAAAACAAGCGGCCTACAACAATATATATATATATATATATATATATATATATATATATATCTTAAAGGTTTTTCTAATCTAGGGAGCATGTATAGGGCTGTGGTAGGAGGTTCCTCTTGTCACACATAAGGAACTTATCATGTGCATTTTCAATTTTCAAAATATAAATCTCCGAGAAATCTATTGTCACTAGGGTAAGATCAAATAGCGACTCGGACTATCATATATCATATCCGTCAATTACCTAGACTTTTGAGCAAGCATTTGCAACCCATAGGTTTAGGTTTAGAGTAAATATCAAAAAATAATTTTGCAAATGGATCTCAAGAGAAATTATGCTTGAAAGCTAGGTACTAGAAAAGTACTCTTGGCAGGAACAACTATTCATCATCTCCATGTTGGAGATTTTTTTAAGGTTCCTTTTTAGTTGAGCAAAGTAAATTTTAGTGAACACTCTCTCTTGATCTTTTATTTACACTCTAACAAAAGACTAATAGTTTTTAAAAAGTCTTTCTAGTAAACAAAATATTTTAACTAATAATAATAATATATAATATATAAATAGATAGTAAGATACTTATACGGATAGCTGGGGGTTACTCCCCAAGCTAGATGAGTGTAATCTTCAATGATGGCAAATTTAGTAGTTGGCGTCAAGGGGGCGCGACATATCTCTTTTTCTTTTTGAAATACGCTAATCTCAATGAACAACAAAGCTAGTGGAACTTGATTAAGCATTAGGGATTAACCACATCGCTATAAGTTGCCTGGGATATATTTATATTTTCATTTTCAAATTTTTTATTTTATTTTTATTATTATATAAGGAAAGATAAAAGGAATTTATGCATCTTTTATTTTTATTTTTTTTATGCCACCACACAGTAGGATAGTCTGAGGGTGTTAAACCTCGGGGGGGATATTAACATGGGGCTTAAAAGGTTTTCAAAACAAAAGGCAAAATATTTTTATTTTGTTTCAAATGAAAATATAAAATACTAAAAGATAAACATGATAAAAGAATAAATATGCAATGCGGGGATTAAAAATATGGATAACTTACCGACTTACCTTTACGAGGATTGATATTTGGAGTCCCTCGAAACGGACTTTAAGTTTTTGCTCTTTACTCCCATGGTATATCCGGTTGTCACAAACCGGTGGCAGCGATGGTTCTATGGTTTCTTCGGTGATGTTCTGGGAGATGTCTTCTTCTTCCTCCATCGTTTGGATGATTTACTCTTCTCTGGAGTAGTTGATTCTTCTTTCTCCGTGGATGTATTAGGTGTAAGGCTTTAGCCTCTTCACTTACCTTATCTTCTTCTAGATTCTTGATCCATCTTCTATTATGGCGGCGGCGAGCTGCCTTGCTTTCTCCCTCTGGGATTTTGTATATTCATTATAACTATTAAAAAGTAAACACGTACCTTCTCCTTAGGAAATTGGAAATGTATCTCTCCTGTGTGGATGTAGATGATTGCCGCGGTAGTGTTGAGGAACGGTCTCCCAAGCACTAGTGGAGGATCTTCTTTCTTTCCCCATGTCCATGACTACAAAGTCAGTGAGAACATAGTGGTCCATGATCTTGACTGGTACACATTTTGGCAATTCCTTCAGAAACTCTATAAGATTGGTCTGCCATCTGTAGCTGCACATATGTTGGTTGCAACGGCAATTTCCAAATAATAATTCATATGTAACCTTTGCCATTAGATTAATTCTAGATCGATATGTAATATGTATTATAGAAATTCAGCGATTAATAGAGCAAATGAATAGTGGGGGTACCTAGATCTCATCTTGTTGGCCGAAGCATTGGAGATTCAAGTAAATGGTCATTATAAGATGTTTATTTTTCGTCATTACCTTTGTAGGCACTGTGCTTGTTCTTTTTCTTCTGATTCTGATTCTTTCCTTTCTGTTCTTGTTGTAACTTTCTATCTTCGGTTCCTAGAACATAATGATTGGTATTTTGGGAATAAGTAGGGGAAGTGTGTACACTTTGGGTTCTTGAGGTGAATTTCTCCCTTTTTCCCTTTTGATATTGAAAATAATCTTCGCACTGTCTGCGTAGATGACAACTTTAGCTGAGCATAAGGAAATAGTCTACCAAGTATGATTGTTGCTCTTTCATTTCTTCCAATGTCTACAAACTACTTGAAGTCTGCTGGCACATAAGAGCCTCGATTCCCACACACACGTCTTCAAGGGATCCCCTCGGGATAACAGAATGATTGATCACAATGGCTACCAGAAGCACATATTCGTTTTCCAAAGCGGTTCACTATAAATCTTTTCATAAATTACCTTTGGTAGTATGTTGAGCTTGAGCCAAAGTCACAGAGGCATTATCGAATGTGTGTTGTCCAATCTTGATTGTAATGACTGGCCCCTCCCTGGATCTTCCTTTTAGGTGGCATTGGTCATCCAACCAACAGCTTCCTGAGGTGTCACGCCCCACTTTTAATCGGTCGTTAATCACACGTGTTTTGCGCTAGGATCACGCCACAAACACGTCTATTAGTAACAGGTAATGGTAAGCAGAATTAATAATAAACCGAGCTGTAGAAATATAGGATAGATAGGGGCTTACGGTGGCGATGAAGGGTCCGCAAGCCGGGTTACAATATCGAGTTGGCCAGCCGAGGAAGGTGGATTAACTATGACACTGCCCCCGTACTCCACAGGCAGACTTGTGCATGGATGAAATCTGGGCTTCACGTCCTTCTCCTAAGCAAACACTTTACGAACTCCTACGATCACGCTATCCTCTACCTTGTCGTCGATCCTACCTTCACATGTGCCGATATACGCCAAAAATAGAGGGTGAGTACAAAGGCGTGCTCAGCAAGTCCCAACGAGGGTTGTAATTATTAAGGGTTTGGGCCCTAACGATGAGTGTCTCTAAAACTGCTCTCGCTAGTTCCCGGGTTATCTCATGTCATCACTGCTGTCATGACACCACAGGTTAGTCATCATAAGTGTATATCTAATCATAGATGTTCAGGCCTAGCACTTGCCCATTCAAGGGCGTGGCTATTCGAATAGATTCAATTAACTCTGCAGGAGGGTGTACAAATTTCCCCCACCACGATAGGCACTGCGCCCTTACCACCTCGACTTGGCTCAAACAGGCCCAACGAGATTCCGTACCCAGCTTGGATGCCTCCTGGATATATTGGTATAATCCTCACCCCGACTTCTCGGGGTTGGAAATGGGAAGATCATAGCATCCCATTGGCACATAGCATGGTGAAGATCACTTAGCATCCGCCAACTCATAAGTTTGTATACAATATCAAAGCGCCAATTGTTTTTACTTGGAGGATCACACTTAGCAACCACGCCAACCCACGACCTCGGAAGATCATAGCATCCGAGTCAGCTCCCGAATAGATCGTTTGCCTACGGCCACCTTGGCTCCAATTATACCTCCTCAACGCGGGGTGTGGAATCAAGCCGTCCCACTTATCGTGTGGCTGGCTATATGTAATATTACACTAGGTAGAAGGTCTATGAACCGGTCCTTAGGGAGGCGAGAGCATCTCTCCGTGGGATTCATCCCCAATTGTGATTAGTCCACCTCCATGTGACTATCACCACTCACCCTTTTGTTGGGAAGGTTCACGTTATTACTTAAATTATATCATCGACAAAACCCAGCGTGACCTCACACATAGCCCATGAGTACTCCCGCACGGCTTGCCCTGGTTATACTTATCTTAACATCTTATTAATTTATTATAGTAGTTCGGTCAGGGGGGGGTAAGGACTTGCAGGAGGTTCTTAAAGATCGGCGCGGCGTCGAGCGTCTCCTAAGCGTGCCGGACGAGGAAACTTCTAATTGGGTCGGTGTAGAACTGCGGTGCGTCCGTCGATAACCTAGCTTGAACTAAGGCAACCAAAACAAGCATAGAACATTATGGTGGCAATGGGTTAGATGCATAGAGCTAGATTTTAAATGAATTATGGAAGTCGTTTCACACGAAGCGGAGTTAGTATACTTGAGATATGGATTTTATAATATTAATCCCTAATTAAATCATTAGGGTAATATTATAATATAATTTATCATGTAATAATATTGGAACTAATTACATGATAAAATTCTATAAATCAAATAATGAATTTACAAATTTTCTGGGAATTTTTCTGACACGGGAAGGATCTATTTATAAAAACTACGTATTACAATTTCCCAGTTGCCTTAGCAATTAATTCTGTGTACATAGGAATGTCTCCATATCGCGTGGATGCCCGCGTGGGTCCAGGTGGACGCCACAGTGGCGGACACGTAGGCGCCCGTGTATTACAGTGGTGCTCCAGCGGCCCGTGACGGTGGGGACGAACGGCGACGTGTACGCTCCCCATTTGGCCGGCGCCTTAGCGTCATTCTTTGTGCGAAACGGGAAGGCCGTGCATTATCCGTTAAGCGCCACACCTCCCCGGCGGCGCGTCGCCGGAGTTACTTGCCGGAGACAGCCGTTCGGCGTCCTCAGCTCGCCGCGCTGGGCCGTTAGACTCCCTCATCTCCGAATCTGGATGGTGCTGGTTGGGGCGGCGAGGTGGCCTTTCCCACGGCGGCGGCGTGCGAGGCGGCTCGTCGGCGTCGGTGGCCCTAAGGGCGGGGAGCTACACCACGTAATACGGTGAAATAAGTGAGGCAACGAGAGAGGGATGGTTTGGAGGCGTACCCGGTGGTAGATTCCACTGACGACGACCTTAGCGACAGCGGCACTCGTTCCCGACAACGGCGGCGGCGGGATCTCGGTTTTGAAATCCTCCCGGCGAGATAGGAGGGAGGAAGGAACCGGCACCAAGCATGGTGTGTTCTGGTTCTCAGCGGGCTCACCTCCGTGCTTGGTGGGAGGCGAGAACGGGCGCCGGGCGGGGCTGTTATGGCCTCGCCGCGGTGAGCCGCCCGAGCAAGATTTTCTCGCGACGCCCGATGTTACGCCGGCGATATGGCGAAGCGTAGCGTGGCCCTACCCGAGCTTCCCGGTGGTGTGCGTCGCATCGCCAAATTAGATGCGGCGTGGGCATCTTCCCGTCGTGTCGCGTCCCGACGCGGCCAGCGGCTAGCCTGGCGGGTCACCGCCTCCGGTATACGCATGGTAGGCGGCCCGGGGCTGTAGGGCGGCGCTAGGCGGCGAGGCGTTTTCCTAGCTGTGGCTCGTGCGGCTCCGTGGTCGAGTCTTCGTCCACAGCACCCGGCGTAAGCCCGCGCCCTCGTCGAGGCTCGCCATAGCGGCCGGCATCATGTCAGCGTCGAAGTAGCTCGCGGCGCCTGCAGCCATTTAGGGCTGGGGGTGAGGCTGGCTCTTGCTGCGTTAGTCGTGTTGGGCGGTAGCGACCGGTGGTGCTCCACAGTGTTCTCGTCAGCGCTTAGGCTGGCGATGGTATGGTGGGGAGAACAGCGGGGTCCGGCCTATGTGTCGCGAGTGAGTCGTCCCGAGCGGAGGTAGGCGGCGATGGGCGGGGCCCGGCGTCGGCCGAAAAGGAAGGAGGAAGGAGAGGGCGATGGGCTCGGTCGGCTTGATGGGGGAGGCCTGGTTCTTTGGGCCGGCCCGTGCGGGTGAAGTGCGGAATGGAGAAAGGAGAAGGGTGCGGGTGGGCCGACCAGAAGGAAAGGAGGGAGGTTTGAGCCCCGTGGCTCCTTTCTCTTTTATTTCCTTTTTTCCATTTTCCTTTCTCTCTTCCCTTTATTCTTTCTCTCATTATTTCATGTGTGTGTTTATATGTATTCTATACATATTTTCATTCACTCAAGTACATGGGCTTTCATCCCTAAGTTTATATCTTGGAAATATTTGCCCATTTGTACTTTTGAATAAAAATATGTATATATGTTTATACACACACTTTACGGGTTTGTGTTTTCATGTGTAATATATATGTTATAAATATTTATACAAGCATATTTATTCCCATGACCTTTAGGGTTGAGAATATTTATATTATTATGCTTATAAAAATATTCATACATATATACTTCAGTACACATGTGTTTTGATATTTTTATTCCGGGAGAATTTGCCAAATTCATTTTCTCATGCAATCTTTCCCATAATTACGAACCCTAGTTGATGCATCAACTTACCTCCCACCATAAGCTCTCAAACAACAAACAAGATTCCTAGTTTTCTATATGGTAGAGTTTGAAATGCAGGTTTTTCGAAAAGGGGTTTTGGTTTAGCGGAAATTAAATCAAGTTTTAGTTGTAATTCGAAAAGTTCAAATTTTTAGTGATTTTTAAAATGATGCAAAAACACGGGTGTTCAAATGAGTCATCTTGTCTAGGTTCAGAAGAGGAGAGGATATGATTATCTTCTAGATGGCTTTGTTCTCCTTCTATGGCATCACTAGACATGCCATCCTTAGGCTCTTCCCAATGTTCTTTATAGAAACAAGGATGTTTTTCTAAGAGACTCCTCCTTAAGAGAATTTGTAATATGGTCACTAGGTGGTCTCTTATGAGGATGAGAAATATATTTCTTTTCCCAAAATCTCTAATGACACCCCTGAATTGAAGGGTTCTCCAAAGTTCGAATTTCTTCTCCCTTTGGAGGATTTTGGGATGTTGATGGTTCGAGGATGGACTGACTAGATCGTGGGATTGGAATGGTTTCGGATTAGCTATCGTAGATTCTTCTTCTTCATTGGAGGATAATTCCTCCAATTCCTCGAGGAAAAGGTCGGGTGGGTATCCACGAGAATACGTCAAAGAATAATTCTTACTTGCTTTTTTAGGGGGCAGAGAGAAAGAGGAATGCTTGTTGCGTTTCCTAAGCGCAAGTGCCAAAAAGGCAAAACTTTGGGAACCAGGGTTGACTCCCACAACGACTTCACCGGAATTGTTACATTCCGGCTACCATCGCCACGGGATGTCGGGTGGCGATACGTAGCATTCTGAGAACAAGTCATAAGCGCCGCGGAAATACCGTTGTAGCATTTCACCCGGAGATATTCGGGGGTATCGTTATTTATATTTTCCCAAAGGAAGGCATGGTGTAGGACTCTAGCGAGGGGGCATGAACAAGGCGACATGTCTATGCGGTTGACCAATACTCAATACGAGGGGGTAAGTCATGATATTTTTAAGATAGTGTGACACACACTTGGGCCAACCTCAAGGATAAAAAGGAAAATAAAAAGAATAAAGAATAATCCCTAAGTGGAGGCGAGGCATTCTAAAGTGGCATTGCAAAGAACGGTTAATAATCATGCAAACATAGATGACTAGAGTTTTAAAATTTGAGAGTGAGATGGAGGGCAGGGGGACCTCCGGGGGCATCACGCCGAAGGAAGGCATTCACGAACTCCCTCGGCACACACGAGCGTGGGGGGGATTTCAAAAGGGGGCGGACAAGGCTTGTCACGACCAAGCCGCCTACCCCTCAACCGTGGCATGCACTCATATTCGAGAAGGATACGGCATCAGGACACCCCGTCCGCATACTAGGACACTACTCATGTCCCCATGGCCCCACCCCTACGGATGGGCCAGGAATAGAACACGAGCAAACCCCGAAGGGGCTGTGGCGCCACCTCGGCACAACTCTTACTCTACTCAAATACATGCTTACGAATGGTTTAGGCCCTAAGTTCTATCGACTAACCACGACATAGGAACTATAGTCTAGTTCTTCTATCATGATTTGTCGAGAACAACATGTCAAAATATAACATGTAAATACTCTAGCTCTATTGCACAAGCATATGAGATCAAGACTTGAGGATAAACCATAAATGTATTCATACCGAATATTCCTTCTCCCAAGTACAAGCTCTCAATGAAGCTTAGCCTTGCTCCAAATACTACTAAAGACTAAAAGAACTAGAAGTGGAGGAGTAGAGAGGAGAGGAGTAGAGAGGAGAGGAGAAAGAAGAAGAGTAGAAAGTGAGGAGGCTCCAAATGGTGTGTGTTGAGAGAGGGAGAGGGGGCCTACTTATACACTTGGAGGAGGGGGCCTAAGTGCTAATTTACATCAAAACCGACACAGTAAACCTTCCTTGTATCATAAACCGACCAGGCGGAAACCCCGTTTGGAAAGTGCACGAACCGCCTCCCCGGTGGGCGAAATATCGCCTCGGGGAGGGTGCGGCCGCACCGGTGGTCTTGTAGCGCACCCCCCAGGCTCGGCTGGCCGGGTCTCGGTGGGGTGTCGTCTTTTCGCCCTGAAAAGTTGTGGGCAGGGCTGTGCTTTCGGCCCAGTTGATGTTTTGGGTCGATTTGCTCTTGGGCTTGGGTTTTTGCAATAATGCGCTTTCTCGGAAGGCGTACTTTGGTCGATTTTCCACTTGCTTTTATTATAAATCTGCAAAATAAAATACAAGACACTACAAGTGGAATTTATTAGTGATAAAAGTATATGAGTATAAAAAGGTTTAATTTTACTCCCTTTATGGTAGTAAGTTGGCCAGGGAAAAAATATGCGTTGGTTACAGTCAACAAACTCCCCAAACTTACCCTTTGGCGTCCTCGAGCAAAAGAGATAAGTACTTGGTTGTTGATCGGGGAGTTGCTACTATGCCGATTCACGTTTACAAGTGCCGGGGTTATAATAAGAGTGTCTACTAGAGTTTGAATAAAATGGCACATCTTTTTCCCACCCTTTTATTACCTTTCATCGTAGCGCGGCTTTCGGCTTTTCTCAAAGCCTTGGCGGTTGCGGATAGAGCGGTTATAACGAGGTGCTTATCATTCATCCTTTTGATCAAGCTTTTTATCCGGGATTTTATTTAGATAATATTTATTTCTTTTCGAGAAAGCATGGGCTTTATTGCTATATATATATTTTTTTTTTTGGAGAGGTGGGCTCTGCAAGCCCTAGACTTTGTCTTTTATTTCCTCTCTTTTCTTCTCCTTTTTTTTTTTTTTTTAGAGATGTAGGCTCTACTCGCCCTCGGACACTTGTCCATTTTTCATCTCTTTTTTTTTTTTAGCATAGCCCATATCATTTCTCTTTTTTTCTTCCAAAGTAGGTTCGGATGTCAAGTTTCTCTTTTGAGCGAAGTCATAGCAAATCCATTTGTACCATATCATATTTGGCAACAACTTAGACTAGGTAGAGCATTTGCAACCCACATGAATCAGGGCTTTTCAGGATGAGTTTTCAGAATTAGCCACTAAACCCAAACTTTAGAAATTCGAATTATAAACTAGGCACGGGCAAAGCATAAGACAGAGCAACTATTCATCACTAGGGGAATTCCCCGAGCGTTGCTGCGGGGAAGTAACAAAGAATGCATTGACCATAAAGAGTTTCATCATATCATATCATCTCATCTTGACAGGGATATCAGCCTAGAGAATACAAATACCCAGTGATCCACATGCGATTGCATCAGTATTTCCATTCAGATATAAAGACAAAATAAATTGTATGGAAACAGAGAATAAATTCATTGGAATACAAATACGTGAGCTCGAATCTCCAAAGTCATCTGCTTGGCGCCTGGATAGTGAATGTACCGATGTACTGCATCCATGCGTTTGCAAATTGAATACATCCATGCATGCGTTTGCAAATTGAATATAATAAAAAAAAAAAACTACCGAAGGGTTTATCATACCTCTTGTGTGCGGAGATGCTTCTACCAGTAACAATAACCAAGAAATCGCTCCACAGATCACGGCCATTCACAGGCGCAAATCATCGAGCAGGCTCCGTTCGTCGAAGGTGTACAGCCACCGCAACCCAGCTGGACTCCCTGCTTCCGTGACGAGTTTGTGCGACTCTCCGACGAGCCGTGGGCAGCCACCGGGACACCGCCAGCGGTCTTGACCAAGCAGCACCTGGCCGGACACTCACAACGAAGCGAAACAGTGTCACGCCAGCCCGGTCGAAATACGCCACCGGCAGAGCAGCTGCAGCGCGAGGCCTGTCAGCTACGTCGCCAAGCCGGCGGAGGGCGCGGGCCACAGGCCTGCGAGGCGGCGCCGCTGCTGGACAAAGCTGCTACTTGGGCCGGAGGCCGACGCCCGGCGGCGGCCGCGGGCTCCAAGGGCTGGTATCGCTCTATACGGGGACCAGGACCTTCGACCTCCATATGCGACGACATGTATTTGTAGGCTACAGCCATGGAGATCAGCAGGCGGCTGCTTGCCTTCATTGCGTTTTGTGTGCGCATTTGCTCCCACTACGCGTAGCGCATGCGTTGGGAAGCGAATCGTCCATTCGTAACATCCTGCGTGGAACTCGAAGAGGCTCCGCATGCGCGTGCATGGGAGGCGGACGGTGTGCGTTTCGTACGGGGAAAAGGCCCCGGACACGACGTTCTCACGCGTACAGAGAAAAGACGGAGGTCACGACGCGCAAAGCTACGATTCAGTTTCAATTTCAGTTATCACTTCAAGGACCAATCAGAGGCCTGAGAATTCCCTAAGGGTAGATAGTGGGGAGGCTCCTATATAGGAGTTTTTTAGATTTCAACAAGGGACTAAGACTAAACATTTTTATAACTCATATATAGGAATGAAGTTTGTTTTTTTAGCGTAACTCAACATTTCATAAGATAGAGAATATGATCAAAATGTGAGATACAAGTTACCTTTCATGGAGTCCTCCCCAAGCTAGCCTTTTGCTTACCTTTTATGGTTACGCTTAGCTTGAGCACGCATAATGATCTGAGTTGTACACGGTGGCGTGGTTAGAGGCTCCCCCTCAAGCTTGTCTTTTGATGTCATCAAAATAACAGGACAAAATCTTGGGGTTGAAAGGTTTATCTCCTCTCTTCTTCTTCTCTTCTCTACCCTCTCTTTTTTTTATTATTATTTATTATTATTATTATATATATATATATATTTCTTGTTAACCCTGTTGTCATCTTCAAGACTTACCCTTATGGATTTTTGATAGATTCTGCAGGGGGTTAGTCCATATGATCGACCAAAATCTACACTAGCAATTTTAGGTTCAATAACCAGACTCGACTCCATGTCTAATCGATCAAGGTAGACTTTTTGACCTAAGCACCATGCTCAATTCAAGCGCCTATGGAAGTATGATCATACATTATGGCAAAACTTCCAAACCAAGACATGCCAAAATAGAAAGAAAGCATGCATTGATAAACAAGATTCATCCAACGAGGGAGGTAAACAATTTTATTTTTATTTATTATTTTTTATTGTAAGCATCATGGAGTTATTCTTTGGGAGATTATTATTGTAAAATAAAAAATAACTACCGATTTACGCCGGCAAAGGGCTCACCTTTTAAATTCCGGCGAAGCAGGACTCTTCTCCATTCTTTTTAGTGCTTGCCCGAAGTGTTACCCGTATCAGGAGAAGTGGATGAGGATGTCATCCTTTACATGCGCCATGCACGCTTAACACTTTGTGGCTTTTACCTTCTTGGGCTGCTTGTTTTTAGCATTCTTATGCTTGTTGAACCTATTGAATGGGCATCTCATTGTTTGGCCCTGCATATGGAAGCTAGCATGCCACGATCCCGCGTGCAAAACTGCATTTGTAGTGTTAAGAAATGGTCTCCCAAGGATTGGGGCAGCTCTCGTTGTGACCCATGCCTAGGATGACAAAGTCCGTCGGGATGTATGCTTTCGGTTTTTTACTATAACGTCTGAGCTACTCCCTCCGGTTTCCTTAGTGATAGGTCCGCCATCTGCGAGTTCAAAATGTCTACGAGGGGACAAAGGTCCACCTAATATTTCATCATATGTTACCTTGGACATGATGTTTATGCTTGATCAAGATTCGAGAAGGCATCCTCGAAGACATGCTTGACCCAAGCGAGCATGTGATTGTCGAGGCGGCGGGGGTCCTCCTTCTTGATAATGAGTGGTGGCTCGGTAGGAGACTTCTTTGTCTTCGACATAGGGCTTACCGGACCTCGTTGAGACCATTTTAACAGATTCAAGAGAAATTTTGGGTTGCCCCAAAACTTTTCCCGAACCGACAACAGGCAAAGCGTGAGAAAAGGGAGCTAATTGGGTTTCTAACATTTTATTAAAAAAGCTTCAGTTGTCTTTCATAGAAAGAAGTTAAACTTTTAATTTTGAAAATCATGTTTTCAATTATTTTATCATTAAGCATCAACTTCTTTGAAAGTTCTTCAATTATTTTTGCTTGGTCTAAGACCAAGTCTTCAAGGAGAGGATTGAATTGTACCTTGAGTTTGAATTACCTCCTTGGTTTTGTGTGGCGCTGGCCTGGATTTGTTCCACCCATTATGGTCTCCTTGTTGGCGGAACCGTTGTTGATGTGAGTAACGTCTTTCACGGAGGGCAGGCGATCGTTCTGAATGGCCAACATTGCCACAGAGACTTCACATGTTACGTGTGAGTCTATGGCCTTGACATGCCGTAAGTTTCTTCTTCCGGTGGCACACTTGTCAAGTTCTTTCAATAGAAGATCCATTGTAGCGAACGCGTCGAGTCTCCTCCCCGGTCTACATGCTATCTTCTTGTTTGCCAAGACTTTCCTCCCCAAGCTTGATTGGACACTATTTTCTCCATAAGAGGCATTTGCTCTATTGATGGTGAGGGGAGAGGAAGGCACCTCAGCGATGGCATCAATGTGCTCTTTTGACATGGGTGTTAACCCATTGTAGAGATGCGTATCACGAGCCACTTTTCCATCCCATGGTGCGGGCATGCTTGGATGTACTCTTGTAGCCTTTCCCATGCCACGGGTATGGGTTCCATAAATTTGGCTTTGGAAGTTGGCAATTCTTCTCCCTTAGGGTGTGAGTTTTACTCATGGGGAAGAATTTAGTGAGGAAGCTTGCCGTGGAACACTTGTCCCACGTGTTGGCTTGACTTAGATCTCTTTATAGAACCACTTTTTTGCCTTCCCGTGATGGAGAAAGGAAACAAGCGGATTCTAATGGCTTCTGGTGTGACACCTTGGATGACAATGGTGTCAGCGAGGCTCAAGAAATGTTGCGGATGTGCACTTGCGTCCTCACTTGGCAAACCATAAAATTGGTTTGCTGCACCATCTTGATTAGGCCGGGCGGAGCTCAAAGTTCTCTGTTCCCATGTCGACGGCCCGGGCCCAGCACGCGTTGTAAGAGAGGATGGGTAGTCGCGGATCAACTTGGCCATGAGTGGAATACGAGATGATGCAAGGGTGATTGGTTTTGTTTGTCGAGGCGGAGCGAGGAGAAGATTTGATATGAGTTGGGTTCTTCCTTAGGAGTGCCTGGGATCTGCGATGTAGTTGCTCAGCGGGGGACAAACCAATCGAACACTATCTGTCTTCATCACAGCGGGAGAAAACATGAAAGATTAGCTTTTGCATGAGTAATGGCTACTTACACATGCACATCATTATGAACATGTCTTTCTAGAATCTTTATAACCAATGCCTTCCCGAGCAGCGGCCCGAAATGCTTGTTGCATTTCTTAAAAGCGCAATCCTTTGAAAGCGAGGTTTAGAACCCATCGACATGGCGCCCGAAATGCTTGTTGCGTTTCCTAAAGCGCAAGTGCCAAAAAGGCAAAACCTTTGGGAACCACGAGGTTGACTCCCCCAGCGACTTAGCGGAATTTTTTACATTCCGGCTACCATCGCCGCGGGATGTCGGGGTGGCGATACGTAGCATTCTGAGAACAAAGTCATAGCGCCGCGGAAATACCGTTGTAGCATTTCACAGGAGATATTCAGGGGTATCGTTATTTATATTTTCCCAAAGGAAGGCATGGTGTAGGACTCTAGCGAGGGGGGCATGAACATGGCGACATGTCTATCAGTTGACCAATACTCAATCTGAGGGTAAGTAATGATATTTTAAGATAGTGTGACACACACTTGGGCCAACCTCAAGGATAAAAAAGAAAAAATAAAGAATAAAAGAATATTCCTAAGTGGGCGGGCATTCTAAAAAGTAGCTGTGCAAAGAACGGTTAATAATCATGCAAACATAGATGACTAGAGTTTTTTTTTTGAGAGTGAGATGGGCCGGGGGAGACCTCGGAGCATCATACGAAGGAAGGCATTCACGAACTCCCTACAGCACACGAGCGTGGGGGATTTCAAAGGGGCGGACAAGGCTTGTCACGACCAAGCGCCTACCCCCTCAACCGTGGCATGCACTCATATTCGAAGGATACGGCATCCAGGACACCCGTCCGCATACTAGGACACTACTCATGTCCCCATGGCCCCCACCCTGGATGGATGAGGAATAGAAACGAGCAAACCCCGAAGGGCACTGAAAAGCGCCACCTCGGCACAACTCTTACTCTACTCAAATACATAGCACGAATGGTTAGGCCCTAAGTTCTATCGACTAACCACGACATAGGAACTATAGTCTAGTTCTTCTATCATGATTGTGTGAGAACAACATGTCAAGAATATAACATGTAAATACTCTAGCTCTATTGCACAAGCATATGAGATCAAGACTTGAGGATAAACCATAAATGTATTCATACCCGAATATTCCTTCTCCCAAGTACAAAGCTCTCCAATGAAGCTTAGCCTTGCTCCAAATACTACTAAAGACTAAAAGAACTAGAGTGGAGGGAGTAGAGAGGAGAGGAGTAGAGAGGAGAGGAGGAAAGAAGAGTAGAAAGTGAGGAGGCTCCAAATGGTGTGTGTTGAGAGAGAGGAGAGAGGGGGGCCTACTTGTACACTTGGAGGAGGGGCCTAAGTGCTAATTTACATCAAAACCGACCTGGTAAACCTTCCTTGTATCGCAAACCGACCAACATAGGCGGAAACCCCCGTTGGAAAGTGCGAACCGCCTCCCAGATTTGGGGGCGAAAAGCCGCCTCGGGGGAGGTGCGGCCGGTGCGGAGGTGGTCTTAGCGCACCAGGCAGGCACCGGCCCGGCGGGGTCTCGGTGGGGAGGTAATCGTCTTTTCATACGAAAAGTTGTGGGCGGGCTGTGCTTTCGGCCGGATTGATGTTTTTGGGTCGATTTGCTCTTGGGCTTGGGTTTTTGCAATAATGCGTTTTCTCGGAAAGGCGTGCTTTGAGTCGATTTTCCACTTGCTTTTATTATAAATCTGCAAAATAAAATACAAGACACTACAAGTGGAATTTATTAGTGATAAAAGTATATGAGTATAAAAAGGTTTAATTTTACTCCCTTTATGGTAGTAAGTTGACGGGAAAAATATGTGGGTTGGTTCACGAGTCAACACCGTGATAGAAAGTCTGCATCACTTGACCACTTCTCCATCCCATGGTGTGGACATTCTGAAATATATTCTTGGAAACGCTCCCACGCTTCGGGTGATTCATCATCTGTTGTTGAAAATTCGATATCTTTCCTCTTAAGGCATTTGTCTTGCCTATAGGAAAGAACTTAGCAAGAAAAGGCTGTGGAACAAATATCCCATGTTGTATTCTTATCTTTTTGTAGCATAAAACCATTGCTTAGCCCTTCCCAAAGGTGAGAATGGAAAGAGGCGGACAAGATTGCATCTTCGGATCACGTCCTTCATAGTAAATGTCTTTGCAAATCTCCGGGAAGTGTTGGAGATGAGCACTAGCATCTTCA
Organism: Hyparrhenia diplandra; assembly: GCA_015847255.1. Lineage (NCBI taxonomy): Eukaryota > Viridiplantae > Streptophyta > Magnoliopsida > Poales > Poaceae > Hyparrhenia > Hyparrhenia diplandra. The sequence goes on from JADLZK010002769.1 coordinate 15,860, forward strand.
TGTGCCTTTCCACAAAATTGACTAGCTTGCACCATATTGATGAGCCCGGCTTAAGCTCAAAGCCTTTGTCTCAACCTCTACCTTCGGACCAACGAGAATGTTGTCGTGGTAGGAGGCGAAAATTCCACGAAGTGTCTTGGTTGCCATAGCTTCAAATTCGGATGTCAAGTCTCTAGTAACTTGATTAACTTCCGATTCGGTGGAGTCTTGGATTCTCGGATGATGATGATGATGATGAGGTGCTGGGTTTGTGCGAGTTTTTGCTCTTGCACACTTTGATTAATTTTTCGGGATCTTCAATAAAATTTTACGGAAGGTTCAATTCATACAATTCCTGCATAAGATAAAAAAAGAATAAGCGAGGGTTGGACTGTTTGAGTATGTATGTGATAATGGGTTCTCAATGCATTAGGTGGTGTAAAGGGATCTCTCTGGTTTCCTTATATGATGTGTTTAAAAGATTTTTGGCTAGCACCCTTTCTAACTAGTAAAGTCGAAATAATACCAACTTAATAGGAATAACAGTCTAAGTTTTGGCTAATACCCTTCCAAACTAAATTTGGAAAGAAGCACTAGAAAAACTTTTTGAAGTTTTGAAAACATCTTTTCAAAATTGAAAGATTGACTATCTTTGTCCCCAAACTAGGAAAGTTTTGAAAAACAAAGCCAAGAAAAATTATTTCTTTTTTTAAATAGACTCGCCTTCCCAGACAGCGGCGCCGGAAATGCTTGTTGATATTTCTTACGATCCCAATTAGGAAGGAGAAAAGAAATATATATGGGATATCTATCAAATCATGTTAGCTTGGATATGGGATTAACCTCATGATCCAACAAAGCGGAGTTAAGAGCGGTGTTAGTAGTGGGATGTAACATAGTATCATTATCTATAGTGGAGTTAATCTCACGAGGATATGTACTTAAGGTATCTGGCTCATTTCTAGGCATTACCTATACACTAGTCTGTCACCCTAGCAATAGCAGCTCAAAGAAATGCGGGGCATGGTACTCTTGATTGGCCTTGATAAAAGAATGAACATGATATACGCAAGCGCCGCGGATAGAAATACCAATTGTAGCACTTCACGGGAGTAATCGGATATCGTATTTATATTTTACCCGCGGGGAAGGGAGTCTATGGAAAGTCGACGAGAAAAAGGGCATCTAATGATTTATATTGTGATTTATTTATGAGATCCACCTTACAATATTGTAATGCGAGTAGCCATATGCATCTAACATTACTCAACGGGGATGAGTCACGGGGATAAAGATAATTATATAATTGATAAATACCCAAGTCTAAGATCATCATATGCCACTAGTATCATACGAGCTATTAACATGTTATAGAAAGAATATAATGAATACTACAATTAGTGCAATACATCTAGCTATCATGGCAAGGTTGGATTACTTCTACACATGGCAAGCATTACCAATAACAACCAAGGGACGAAACTTGATCATTATCGTAATAATAAACTCGACTAGTCCTACATTCCGGAGGGTGGATTCCAAAGGACTCAACGGGACTATCACTCGGCCGATCTACCACCGCGGCGGAATGTAGGGTGCAATTGCGGATAAGCGTTGTATAAACACCACGTTTACACATTGCTTATCACCCACATAGTGATCATCTATATGGATGCTATACAATTCCATGCATAAAATATAAAAGCAATCTTACTAAACTAAACATATAATCATAGCAAGCATAAACACATATCAATAAGAATATAATAATTATAAAGATCAAAGCCATAACAATTGTATTCTAAATATAAAGAGTACTACGGATCGAATACAAAGAAGTCTCAAGAGCGATGATCCTTGCTGCTTCTTGACTATCGGGAACTCAAGATGAACTTGATCTTCAACTAGAACTAGCTAGATAGCTAATTACTTCTAGTATGAACTAGGGCTTAGGTCTAGACTTGGGTTTGGACTAGAGGGGTATGAGTTGATGATTGAGTATGATAATGAACTTGTTATCGACCACGAGGGGTCGGTGGTCTTCTTATATAGTACTTGGTGATGAGCGTCAACCCCCTTGGATCAAACCGACCTTCAACAGCGGTGTAGATACAACCTCAAAGTCGATAGTAAACCGACCTAGAAAGGAGAAGGTGACATGTGGGACCCACGGCGAAGGTAGGCCTAAATTTGGCGGCCGCCGGGGTCCTTCCTCCTCTTGGCCTCACGGTTCTTTACGGGTGTTCTCGATATCTTCTAGAATGTTTTAGTCCACTTTTAGGGGTTGAGTTACTTCACGGTTAAGTCTTGTCTTCATATGTCTTGTATATTCGAAACTTTCTCCATTCTTCTCTACAATTATCTATCAAGTCCACTGGAAAGTCATAGAATACCAAAACTTCGTGGAGATTATGTTAGTTAGACCCCTAGACTTATGTTTGGTCTTTGACTTGAGCCCTTATTTCATGTTAATTAACTTATAATATTATGCTATAACGGTGTCAACAATGAATAAACATTTGTAAAGCCACATATAGCGTCGGATGATCGACCCTAAGAACATATAGCGTCGGACTTGGTGGTATTTGTAAGTCTGGCAGCTAAAACTCTTTAAGCGTCGGACCCGGTTTTATATAGCGTTAGATAGTCGATGTCTACGGAATATTATTTAGCGTCGGATAGCATGCCACTACACTATAGCGTCGAGATAGCATGCCAATACACTATAGCGCCCGGATAGTTTAACATTATAAGTGCTTTTAGCGTCGGATGGTTCGATGGGATCATTTGAATGCATTTAAAAAAAAATAAAAAGCCATTTAGTTTGCAATTTAATACAAAAGTAACATCATTGTGCACATTTCTCATACAAATAGATTCATTCATGAAGTCAAACACTCAAAGAGACAATTAAAGAGAAAATTTGCGGTGGAGGAACTTCGTCGGCCCGGGGCATCCACGCCATCTTTTTTTTCACGGCCATTTGAATTCGTGATGGGTGGCTCGGATTGCATTGACCTTGTCTTATTTGGTCCGTTGGTGTGAGGTGTCCCGAGGCGGCCCCGCTGCGGTGTTGTTGTCATCAGCGTTATTTGGCGTGACCGGTATTTGTCGTCGGATTCATTGGCTGGCGGGCTGGTCCCATCGTTGTCGGTGAAAGCCCTTACGTGGGCTGCCATTTGTTGTCTCCGGATTGGGCACTCCTTACGTTGTCGTCTCCTCATTATTTGTGGTTTATTGGGTCCAGCGGTCGGTTGCACTTGAAAGGTGCATCCCTCCTCTCATATCTCTCCTGTCTCTATTGCTCTCCCCAATCCCCACCCTCTCTCTCCTGAAACTCTCTCAGTCTCTCGCGCTCTCTCTCTCTCTCTCTCTCTCTCTCTCTCTCTCTCTCTCTCTCTCTCTCGATGGGGGCGGGGGCGGCGGCGGCTAGGGCGGGGATGGGATTGGCCTTTGGCGGCGCGTGGCCGTGGCCACACCCCTGACGCCCAAGCGGCCCGCAGCCCGAGCACACACCCGGCGGCGACGCGGTGGCCCGGTGAGCTCGCCCCTCCCTCCTATGGTGATTTTTGGGTTGTTTTTCATGGATGGGTGCTTTTGCTTTGGTGTTTCTTGATTTCGAATCGGGTGAGTACAACAGCTCCGACGAGAGAAGCCCTCGGCGCGGCGGAGTGAGGAGGAGCGGTGGTGCGATACTTGGTGCGGGTGAGGCTGCGGCGGCTCTTTCCTCTCTTGACTTGTGGCGCACACTGCTTGTGAGCCGCCTTGATCCGCGAGGCGGGCACCCGGCGGTGGGTGCGAGTGCGAGGCACCCCGGCGCAGCGAGCCTCGTGGTGGAGCTCTTTGGTGCGGGGCCCATGCGCGCCCCTGGTCCGTCGATGCGGCGACATGGGCGTGTCAGACCGGTTGGCGCTGCCACGCCACGGGGCTTAGGGTGGCCTCGGCGGTTGGCATAGTCGTGGGGGCGAGAGCAAACGCACCCGTCACGCCACAAACCTCACACGGGTAGGCGGCCCCAACCTTTTCCTTCTCTCCGACTCCAGCCAAATTTGGATCAGGGTGCCATTAGTTATGTTTCCTTGTCCCTTGTAGATTTTCCTCATTTTGATGCGAAGCTTTCTTACACGGATCTCGGGACTCCAAAACCTATAGTGGTGAATGACTCGTCGGTGCTGCACGTGCTTTCTTAGGGATCTAATTTTTGTCATTATTATCCAAGCTTGCTGTTGGGGAGCGACCCTCGCCAGCCCGGCAGCCGCGGCTCTCCTCCGGGGGGAGGGGGTTAACAATTGCGAAGTCTTGCGGGAGCAATGACGGGGACCCTCCCGCCCGAACACGACGTCGAAGGGTCGGGCCCCCAGTCGGCAATCGAGCCGAGGCATGCAGGCCCCCACATGCAGGGGAAGCGCCGGCAAAGGGGTCTCCCAAGCAACGCAAGCCCAAGCGCCCGCCCAGGAGGCCGGTGGAGGGGCCCTCCGGAACCACCCCCCGCCGGGTGCACGGGCGGCGGCCGGCACGGAAGCCCCTCGACCCGAGGGGCGGGGAGAAGTCACTTTCGTGTTTTTCCCATACCCCAACCCTGCCGCGAATAGTTCTTTGGCTTGCGGGTGGCAGGGGGGCCCTGGGCGTAAGTGTGTGTTCCTACCTACCATGTACCAAATTGTAAATCGGCCCCTCGACCCTTGTATTCCTGCCAAATACCGGTGCGGGCTCAAGGAAAGGGATCGGTTATTAGCCGAGTTTAAGGGCCATTTACTCGTTTTTGTCACATCCACGTCTTGCCCGGCGCATTATCCTACCCCTCCTCGCCGGAGCTCGGGTGTCCTCCTCGACCCTCGGCAGCCCCAAGCGAAGGTCGGGCCGACCGGAGGGCTCCCTCATTCCTCATCGTGTTCCGACTCATCACATTGGAAGCACCGCCCACCTTCCCGCCTCACGGGGCCCGAGGCTAGAGGTGATCCCCACGGTTGGCGCCGTCATTGAGGACCGACAGCTTTGAAGCTATACCCAGTCACTTTCGCCCGAACAGAGCTCGCGCGCTTGTGAGCAACCCCACCCCGAGGGGACCCAGCGGATCGAACCCATCAAGCATTCGGCAAGCGGTCACCGCACAACCAAGCAGCTCGGCGCCGAGGCCTGCTTGATGCTGAGAGGACCCGTCATCTCGGACCCGGGTCGTCCGTCTCCGGAGGTCACCGGGAAGGCTAGCGCCCGGCAAAGGCGGCTCCGCGGTAGAAGGCGGTGGTCCAGCAACCCAGTGGCACAGAGGTCTCCGACCCGAGCAAGCCCCTTGAATCCCCGCTCGAAGGGCTCTAGAAACACCACGGAGAAGATGAAGAGGGCAAGCCGGGCAAGGGGAGCAAGCTCTGGAAGCCTACACAAGCCCAAATCGCAGAAAAAGAAGGCTGCTGCGAGGCTGGATCGGAGGCGCTGCGGGCCTTCGAGGGAACAGGCCAAGGCCGCCGGGCGAGTTAGCATGGATCAACCCGGCAACTTGAGGCGGTGCGGGAAGTCGCGGCGGGAGGCCGACGCCTTTGGGACCATCCCGGCCCAGCCGGGAATAAGCCCGCCTCCGCCAACCCACCACCGCCGCCCAGAACCAACCACCATGCCCAACTTTCGGCATCCTCAACCCTCGCGCAAGTCGGCTATACCCCTTCCATTCCCATCGGAGAGAGCCTTTGGGCGCCCACGCTTTCGGTAGCAGCCTCCCGCGAGAATCATCATTCACGATCCCAAATCCCGCTCTCCCTCGCGCCGGATCGCGGAGTGGCCACCGGCATATAGCCCCCGGCACTTGCCAAGATACAACGGGGGCCTCAGGCCCGGCGATTCGTTATGAGCTTCTGAAAACGCCCGTGGAAGCGGCGAGGAGGAGATCACTCCACAATAGCCAAATCGTTCGTGATCATCAAGAAGTAAATTTCGGTGTTGATGCTGCCGCGCTGCCCCCGAACTCAATTCGGAGCTGGTCCGACCAGCGGCGCCCTTGGCGCCAAATTTCAAGGGAGTTGACTCGAACTTATCAATATACCGCGAGTTCTTTGAGCGTGGTGCGAGAACCAAAGCGAGCCCCTACAAGAGTGGTGGCGGAGGTTTCTCAAACCAAGGCAGGTCGAGGGGTTCTCCGTAGGCGTCATTATGGCGGTGGTCTCTTGCATCCGCCCGGCCCATGTCATTCAAAGATCGGCGGGGCGACCAAAGACCTAAGCGGGCTACGAGATAATGGACAAAGAATGCTAGCGTGATAGCCACCACAAGCGAAGATAGAGGCTTTCCGACCTCGCCAAATCGATTACCGGCCACAGCGACCACCCCGCCGCGAGACAACCACCCAAGACCGAGAGCCGTCGAGTCGGCACCATCGCCAATAACCCCCCCGCCAGGAGCAAAAACCCACCAACCACCCCCGAGGGCAAAACTACCCACCAGAACCCCCGAGACCAAACCCGGACACCAACATGAGGCCTCATAAAAACAACCCTATTGCCATTATTGCGGAGGGGCAAAAGCCACTACACCAAACAATGCCCGTATTTCGCCAAGGGAAAAAGCGATGGGCGAACTTCGCCGCCAAAACCCACAGATGCAAGTTAACCACACAAGAAACCGGCAAACACCCTCCCACCACTACACTTTCACCCCCCCTTGACTCACGGAACCCGGCACACGGGCTTCTACTACCCGGCTTTTCCCTCCGGCGCTTGGCCCGCGGAACCGGCCGGCGTTACTACCGGCAAGAATACACAGTTTCACACCCCGAGCCTCGCAGCAAGCTATCACAACCAAGCCCTACCACCTCCACCTCCGCTACCGCACCACCCGACCCGGCAACACCCGGTCAAACAAGAAATCCGGACAATTGTCGGCAAGCCCAACTCATCTTCTGAGTCATCCCGCTATCACGGGGGCTCCAAGGACCGCGGCAACAAACAATAGAGAAAGGAGCACTATCGGAGGGTCCATCATGTCGGCACCGGAGGGGCCTCCGCGAAAGCAGCCGGCTGGTCACACATCCGTCACCTTCAGCGCCCGGCGACATGAAGCTAGAATTACCCCCCACCCGTCGATGGTCGTGACACCAACATCGGGCTGGGTATTACGGGGAATCTAGTAGACCACGGGCGACTCGCGGTATCTTGTTCGCTTCCACCGCCCGACAAAATGGGCACAGGCGGGGAACATGTTACAACCCGGCGAGGCAATCCCTCTTCGGCCGGGGCCACCAAGTTGGGACCATCGGAAAAATCACCCTACGGTCTCCTTCGGGGAAGAGCCCATTCACTTAGATCGGAAAACATCACCGCCGGCGTGGTAGACTTGTACTACGGCTGGCGCCATTTTTGACGGTAGTCACCAGCGTTAAATAGCGGTCCTCCACGAGTTATCTTTGCATGAAGATGCCCTCGTCGGCGGCATAATTGCCGTGTTACGGAACCAGACGCAACAAAGCGGGAGGGGCTGTCGCCGGGGGCGGCGCAATGTCTAACCTAGAACAAGAACCACAAGGGCAAGAGAGGCGGCCCGGAAAGCCCCGCGGAGCCCAGCGGCACTACCGGCGGAAAGAGGCGAAGAAAGTCAAGCTTTTTCAGCTTTGACCCCGATAGAAAGTAACCATATCCGCACTCGGACGGACCCGGACCTCGAGCGAGCTCTGCGGTGCCTCGAGAACTTTCCGATGTGTTAAGCACGGTCATGAAGAAGATTTACAAAGGTGTTAGCGTGACGCCTCTCATCGAGCACCACCTCAACATAAGACGGGCGCCCACTCCGTGCATGAAGCTCCGCGAAATGTCGGTGAGAGGAGAAGTAGCGGCGCGGCGGAAGGTGAACCGCCTTCTAGGCGGAGGTCATCGCCGGTCAAATTACCCCACTTGGTTATCCAACGTTGTCATGGTGAAAAAGCAAGCCTTAGCAAAAAGACAAAGCGGAGCCACGAGATAGATATTGAA
>JADLZK010002770.1:0-14127 GCA_015847255.1 Hyparrhenia diplandra
GGGGACCTAAATATCGGGCCCGAGACATTCTCCACACAGCGAGAATTTCTGCGGCCCATTAGGGGCCCGATAAAGACCCGACCTACCACCATCCCGCTTCAAAGGGCGGCCCAGCGAGCTGACGGACGAGCCAAGGAGCCCACGGCGTATACATGAAAGGCGGAGCCGGCCCACGGCGGCCACGGGGAGTCACCACGGCGAAGGAGCTCACTACAGCTCGAGAAGGACAAGGTCGAGGGACCTTTACAAGGCGGAGAACGAGCAGCGCTCCGCGTCATCACCCGGCAGGCCCGAGGGGCTCGGACTCTTCCCAAATCTCCGTCTCGTCAGGGGTGACCTAGCTCACCACCCTGCAGCGCATGGACTCCGCCTGCGCCCGGGGTGGCCTAGCTCACCACCCTCGAGGCGAAAAAAATCGCCTCGCCGAGGGGACCCGGCTCTCAATCACTCGAGGCGAGGTGGCTACTACTCACCCGGGATCGCGACCCTCGGGCATGGGAGGTTCCATCACGGAGGAAAGGAAGCAGTTTGCATTTAATGCGGTTCGCGCGGCGAGCGGCGGCGAGGGCCATCGATTACGCCCGATCAAATCGGCATGCCGATCGCTCCCCAATCCGGCTGATGGGACACAAAAAGCTGAGCCGGTGGCGTATTACGCCGCCCGGCACGGGGAAACGGAGACAACAACTATTCATTCCCGAAGCACCGCCAAGAGCGCCACGGCGGGCGAGACCCCCGGGCTCGCTGACGCGCCCACGACCAGCGTTCACAGGACGCCCCTGCGCCATCGCGGATTGTGAGGGCGCCTCCCGCAGATCCCACCGAGAGCGTGCACGAAGCAGCACGTCCGCCATCGGATCGGGGGCAGCGTGTCTTCATCAAACAGCGCCCAAAGCCAACCAACCCTCGGCGCGCGCATGCAACAAGTGTAGCCTGCGAGAATTAGCCACCTAGAGCACCCACATATGTAAACATTACCTCCCTCTTCCCTACTATAAAAGGGAGTAATGCCCCAGATTAGCGAGGGATCCGGACCCAAAGCGGAAGCGAAGGGACAGCCACCACCACCACCACTATCACGATCGTGGGGCTTGAGACTAGCTTTTCTCCCTCCGCTAAGCTTGCTAACCCCTACTACGAGCTCTCCCTTTGGCCTTGAGTAACTACAGCGAGGACACCACCCGGTGGGCGTAGGGCCCGTTGGCTTTGAACCGGGATAAACCCAGCGTGTCAGGTGATCCAGTCTTGCGCGGCGCCATTTGGGGAGGAAGCACCACGGCCTAGAAATTCTTTATTGCCGGCACCGAGGCACCCGAGCTCTCGGAAAAAGCGCCGGCCGATTGGCGCGCCGAGTAGGGGCAGCGGCGTAGTGCAATCCACATCTCCATCGGCCCTCATGGCGTTTCCACCTTCGTTTCCACCACGCTTTCGCGAACCAGCGAGCTCCAGCGTGAACACCATTGTTCGCCGGAGGCCCGGGAGTTGAGTGGCGCTTCGGTCACAACTATGAGATGATCCTTTTGCACGACATGCGGCGGAAAGAAGAGGCGGTATCGCCCGATCCGGCGTGTCGCCATCACGACGCCGCAGCGCAAAGAGCGGGCAAAAGGTGAGATCCACCGGCGCGCAGGCGCGTTCACGCAGCGAATTCGAATCGATGGCGCACCACCGGTGCCAGACTCATAGGGAGGTCCCCGGGAACCCTAGACGCAGGGAAGATCCTTCCTCGGCGCTTCGCCCGCGGCGAGGGATGCCGAAACCCCTAATGCGTCGGGAGAAGCAGCGTCCGCGTCGGTGAATGCTGGGAAAGAATCCCGTAATCCCTCCCGGCGGGAAACCCGATTGAAGCCGCCGCGAAAGCGCGAGCGAACCCGTCGTCCCGCGGGGAGCGCTTTCCCGCAGGCGATTGCAGCGGAAGAAGCGCATCCGCCAAGAGATCTCTGCGGGACCCGTCATCGCCTCCTCGTCGAGCACGATTGGGGGCGAGTCGAAGCTGGCGGAATCGCACTACCGTCAGGAGAAAGCGAGGGACTTCCTCGCTGGCGTCGGTGCCCGGAGCGAGCGGCGAGGGCGACTATTATGACCCTACATGGGAATGCTACAACGTAGAGCAAGATAGCGCGCCTCACCGGCGTCTCAGAGCGAAGATGAGGCGGGGCCGTACTGCCGACGGGCGCGGCACGCAGCGGCTTCGCCCTATCCGGCATGTGGCGGCGCGCGCTGCCCGGCGGGAATCTGCGGCTGCGGGATCGCAGGCGAGGGATCGCGTAGAGTCCGCCGCGACCGACAAATGGAAGCGGAACATCCAGCGGGAGCAAGCCCCAGCAGCGAAGGCGGGCGAAGCGCCCCATGATACGCTTGGCGGCGGGCAGCGGCGGACGGCGAGGGCACCTCCACTTCGACATAGCGGCCCCATTCAGCGAGCCCGGCCTCAGCGTGGCGGCGCGCCATCTTTGATACGCGAAATGCCGAACCCTCTACGCCCGAGGAAGGCGCGTGCGAGAAGGCCTCCCGACATCTCCCGGCAGGCAGGCTGGCCGGCGGAGAAAGCTCGCTTCGGGATCGAGCGCGGCGTCACGGCGGCGGGAGGAGTAGGGCAAAAGTCGGCGAGAGCTCCGTCAGGACTGGCGAAGCGAGCCTCCGCAAAGGCGGTCGAGAGCGCCCTGAGTCGACAACCCGCGGCAACGCCCGATGCAGGAGCGCGCAAAGACCCCGCGAGACCATAGCAGCGCCCACGACCTCGAGGGAAGAAATCGGCGGCAGCGAGGCTGCGCCCGCAGGGCGGCTCACCTCCGGAAGCGACGGCGGGGGCGAGGCAGCGCAGAATCGCGCCGGGAAGGCGAGGTACTCCCCGAGATCCACCGGGCCCGAGGCCTTCACAAGGGGATATCGAGGGAGGCACCACTCCTGCAGCGCTTGAGGCCTCCCAGCCACATCGAGAAATACTCGAGGGAGACTCGTCGAGGTGTGGTTGGCCGACTATCGAGCTGGCATGCCGGTTAGCGAGGGAGCACCACGATGACAAAATAATGTCGAGAATTTGCCCACTGTACCTCTCAGGCTTCGGCTAGGGCCTGCTACGGAACACCTTCCACCAGGACCTCATATCAAAGCGGGCGAACTTGGAAGGACCTTCCAAGGAATTTCAGGGCACATACACAGCCCGGGTAACTCATGGGACCTCGAAACTGCCGCCCGAAATCGGCGCGAGTCTTTAGCGCGACTACATCCGGCGCTTCTCCAAGCAATGGACCGAGCTCCCTAGCGTGGCCGGATTACGGCGGCGTCATAGGGGCCTTCTTGGCCGGCACCTCTTGCCGTGACCTCATGAAAAGCTAGGGCGCGGACTCAACAAAGGCGAGCGAGCTGATGGACATCGCCACCAAGTTGCGCCCGGCGGAGAAAAGAGGAACATCGGGGCTCTGTTCAATCGAGAACACGGGCAAAGGAAAAGCGTAGGAGGAGGAACCCGAGGATCGGCCTCGGGAGGGCAAGAAGAAGAAGAAAAAAGGACAAGAGCCGCAAGGGCAAGGGCCAAGCCCTCACTTATGACGGCGAAGACATGGTGGCTGCGATCGACATAAAAGGTCGAGCCCCCACCACAAGTTACAACCGGCGGCATGCTCAGAAGCCGTGCGAGAACCCGCAGTTTCGGTCAAGCACACCCTCGAGGAGTGCAAAGCGGTGCGCAAACACCCATGGCTTCGAGGGGCCATTCCGGAGGAGGAGGAGGAAGGGCGAGGGGCGAGCGTGAGGGAGACAAGGGTTTGCCCGAAGGTGAACAAGCACTTCATGATCTTCGGCGGCAACACCGGCAACATGTTGAATGCGGCAGCGCAGAAGAGGCGTCGGGAGGTGTATGCGACTGGCCGGCGATCGAAGGCTGGCGCAGAGTGGTCGGATCAAGCCATCACCTTCGACGGTCGGATCACCCTCGGCACATCCCAAACCCGGGGGCTTATCCGTTGGTGGTGGATCCAATCATTGCCAATACCGGCTCACCAAGGTCCTCATGGGCCGGAGGAAGCAGCCTCAACCTCATCTGAGGAAACACTTCGACCTCTCGGGGTGGACAAGTCCAAGATCGCCCGGGGAGGGCGGCATTCAACGGTGCGTGTCCCGGCAAGCAAGTGAACCCCTCGAGGCGGTCGACTGCCCGATGCGTTTTGGGGACCCCTCGAACTTCGGGCAAGACTCTCACCTTTGAGATCCTCGGGGTAGGGGTACATACCACGCACTCCTCGAGGCGACCTTGCTATGCCAAATTCATGGCTGTCCCAAATTACACCTACCTCAAACTCAAGATGCCGGGGACCGAAGGGTGTCATCACGGCCCAGCCCCTCACATCACCATGCATATGAGTGCGGCGTAGAAAGCGTGGAATGCGCGGCGCTTCGCCATCGCCGAGGCACTCATTGCCGGCGCAAAAGAAAGAACGGCGAGATCGCGATCGAAGCACGAGGCCGCGCTTTGTGGGAGCTTGAGCCCTCCTCGGGCACCAAGAAGATCCTCAATCCCCAAGCTGTCGAAGGAGAAGCTGCGGCCATCACTTCGGGCTGGATCGAAATAAGGCGGTGCTCGTCGACTTCCTCGTCTGCGAAGCGCCAAGGCGTTTGCGTGGGGACCCTCCGGACATGCCGGCATACAGGATATGCGCCAGCCTCCCTGGACATCCGCCGGGCTCGAAGCAGGTCATGCGGCGCTTGCGCCCGTTTTGATGGCATAGCGCGGAAGATCGCCGGCGAGGAGATCCACAGCCGGGGAGGCGGATTCATAAAAAGTATTCCACCGAGTGGTTAGCTAATCCTGTATTAGTAAAAAAAGAATGGGAAATGGAGGATGTGTGTGGACTACACTAGTCTCAACAAAGCATGTCGAAAGTTCCTTTTCTTTACCTCGAATCGACCAAATTATGCGACTCCACCGCGGGATCACGAAACTTTGTCCTTTCTCGATGCATATTCGGTTACCACGGATGAAAATGAAAAAGTCCGACCGGCTCGCGACCGTTCATAACACCATTCGGGATGTATTGCTACCTCACAATGCCCTTGAGCGAGAGCGGGGGGCTACATTACCGGCGGTGCATGCAAATCATCTTCGGAGAACTCATCGGGAGGATCGTGGAAGCCTATGTCGATGACATAGTGGTCAAATCAAGAAAATTGCGGACCTCATGGGAGACCTGGAAACCAGTGTCTAAACAAGAAGGGAGTCAAGCTCAACCAGAAAAATGCGTGTTTGGGGTCCCCAGGAGATCTTTCTTTGGGCTTCATCATCTCACAGCGAGGCATGAAGCAAACCCAACCAAGGTTGGCCTTAATCCGCGAGGATTGGGCCAATCCGAGAACCTCAAAGGATTCGAGAAGGTTATGGGCTGCACGGCTTCACTAAGCGAGGTTCATCTCCCGCCTACCGGGAAAGGGGCCCCCCCTCTATCGGCTCCTTCACAAGGCGAGGCACTTTGCACACCCCGGGCGAAGAAGCCCTCGGCAACCTCAAGCTCTAACTAGTCCACCGATCTGGTGCCGCCAAACCCGGGAGAAACCTTGCTCCTCTACGTCGCGGCCACTACCCGTAGTCGGTAGCGGTGAGTAAGTAGTGGAAGCGTCGAGGAAAGAAGCACACGTTGCGGTTCAAGCGCCCCGTGTACTTCATCGGTGAGGGTGCTTTCCGACGCAAGACTCAAATTTTCGCAAATGCAAAAGCTGGCATGCGCCATAAATGCTTGGCGAAGAAAAACCGCCATTACTTCCTCGCGCACCCGGTCGTAGTGGTATCCTCATTCCCCCTCGGGAGAATCATCGAACCGAGAGGCCATGGGAAGAGTGGCGAAGTGGGCGGTGGAAGCTCATGGGGCCGAACAATATCATTCTGCCTCACAAAGGCGATAAAGTCAAGTCTGGCGATTTTGTGGCGAATGGGCGATACGCAACTGCCCGGCACCAATCGGGCGAGTCTTTGGACCATGTATTTCGGCGGGTCCATGATGAAGGCAGTGCGGGGGGCGGTTTACTCTTCATCTCACCCACGGGGGTTCACACAAGATACGCCATCCAGGTTGCACTTGACCTCAACAGCGTCGCGAGAATACGAGGCAGCGGTCAGCGGTCACCGAGGATCGCGGCGGACGAGGGATCAGGCGGTTGGAAACCAGGGATTCTCAAGCGGTTATTGACCAAGTCATAGAAGGCCTCGGCGTGCCACGACCCCAAGATAGGCGTATTGCCAAGAGGTGCGCAAAGCTGGAGGAAAAGTTCCATGGGCTTGAGCACAAGCACACCCCAAGGCAGCTACAACAAAGGCGGCGGATGAACTGCCAAGGTCGCTGCGACCCGGCGAGGCTATTCCCCGAGCATTACTCCCGAGATCTCGCGAGCCCTCGGTTAAGTACACTCCCAGGAAATACCCTCGAGGGGCTAGGCGGGAACAACTTCGAAAGCAGAACCGGGCCCGAGGCCATAGCGGTCAGCGAAGCCCACGACGGGAGAACCTCTATTGAAGTACCTCCACCGAGGAGAATTACACGAGGATAAGACCGAGGCTGCGTAGGTTGGCCCGAAGGGAAAAAATCGCTGCGCTAATTGGAGACAAAAAAAGAACTCTACAAGAAAGGAGCCTCGAGGAATATACATGCGATGCATACCCTGCGGAGGGCAAAGATTTGCTTGAAGACACCCACCAAGGGGAGTGTGGCCATCATGCGCCCGGACTCTAGTCGGTAAAGTCTTGAGCCAGGGGCTTCCTCACGGCCCTCGGCGTCGGGGGCATAAATGAAGTCATGCGCTTTGCGAGGGGTGCCAATTCTACAGCGCGGACTCACCTACGGCGCAAGCCCTGCCGGACCATACCTCGACATGGCCATTTGCGGTATGGGGGCTCGATATGATCGGTCCCGAAAAGCGCTGGAGGACACACTCATATCCTAGTCGCCATCGACAAGTTCTCCAAATGGATCGAAGCCCGGGCGTAGCGGTGAACCCTCGGGCCGGAGAAGCAGTAAAGTTCTTTCACGAACATCATTTCCCGTTTTGGAGTCGAACTCCATCATCACGGATAATGCGGAACCAACCGTGGGAAAAAAGTTCCTCGACTTTTGTGATGACTACGGCATCCAGGGTTGACACATCGGCCGTAGCCCGCGAGGACCAGCGGTCGGTGGGCGTGCCAATGGCATGATCTTACAGGCCTCAAGCCGGATCTTCAATCGGCTGAACGATGCGGGGAAGAGGTGGTACCGGGAGCTACCGTCGGTTCTATGGAGCCTTGAACAACAAAAAGCGAACCCGCGGGCTTCACCCCATTCTTTCTAGTCTATGGGCGAGGCAATCTTGCCCGCGGACATTGAATATGGGTCCCCGGTGCGAGCCTACAGAGCATGGCAACCGGCATGCAAGGCAAGATTCCATCGACCAAGTTGGCCCGAGGCCGAGGCGTCGCGCCATGAATTCAGCAAGATACCAGCAAGCTCGCCCGGAGTATCACCAAAAGCGACTGAAGCCTCGGGAGTTCCAAGTCAATGACCCCGTACTTTCGAGGCTGAAGCAAGATAACAAAAGGCGTCACAAGCTCGCCACATTGGGAAGGGCCATATTTCGCCGCCCGAAATACTAAGGCCCGGAACCTACAAAATAAAAAAGCGAGAAGGGTGAAGTCTACTCCAGCGCTGGAACATAGAAGCGACTACGTCGGCTTCTACCCTTAACTCCGCACTAAGTTAAACACCTATGTTTTTCACTCAATAAAAGATCTACATCTTTTTACGAAAGAAACTTCTTGTGCATACCTTAAAGGAGTCTTAGCCTCGTCCGCACAAGACTAAAACTCCCTCGGGGGGCTACGGGGACCCCCCTGGGGGGACCCCCCCGTTCTTTTTGAAACTTTTTCCAAAGAAAAAAAAAAAGTTCCGGATCGATCGTTTTGCGCATTCTGCGAAGATCGCAGCACAAATCCTAAATTGGCAATTAGCGAGGCGTGCGGATCGCCCCGGCACCCGTGCGGACGCCCCGGTGGCATCCATGCTCACTATCTGTGGCGGAGAAAGCAGCGACCCGGCCACACAATAAGCGAGAAGTTCGAGAGGCGCTTAACACAATCATCGCCTGGGTCGGGCCTCGGGTAGCACCATTGTTTATGCATACTTCTCTTACACACTTGACTTTTCATACAAAGGGGAGATCCCGGGGCGTCCGCGGGCCTCGTCCACCAGCTTCACGATCGGCGATGGGCGACATCTGCGGAGGCAACATCACCGGCGATAGCATCCCCGGAAGCGAGCGTCGGGCCTGTCGGCGCATCCTCGGGAGAGCGGCATCGGCATCTCGTGTCCGCCTCATAGCTTGACTCTATGGGGGAAATGAGGGCACACCTCATCTTCAAAAGAGGCCAGCCGTGTTGCGGCACCATCCGCGAGTGCGTACAACTCCTTGGTCTGGCGGCATCGGCGGCGGCCTTCTCGGCGAGGTCGGCCCAGCGTCACCAAATTAAACCGGGCCAAGGAAGAAGCCACCAGCGACATTGTTCGATACCTCGAGCGCCGCAGAAATCGCGAAAGCAGAACAGCTTTGCCATACACATCCGCCGCGCCCGGTCCGAGCGCTCGAGCTTCGGAACTGAGGAAGCGCCCGCAGCTCGAGCGGCTAGCGGCCGAGGGAGCCCAACCTCGAGGTTGTCGCCCGAAGCGGCCGGATAAAAAGTCGAGCAGGGGGCCTCTTCCGGCTCACGGTATGACTTACGCTCTGCTCCCGGCCCACTTGGCAAAGCGTAGCCGCGGTCTCCACGGCCTCGGTCGGGACCTTCTCGCTACTACGGCAACGAGCACCAAAGCGGCGTCAACAAGATGAAGGGATCAAAGGCGGTAGAACTTACGAGGGAGAAGAGCGTACCTTGGCACTTCGGCTACCCGGCCCAGCATCACGTTGTGCTCCTCTTCGGCGACTTGTGGGCTGGTCAGCTACTCGCTACGAGGTTTCCCCCTCGGACACCGGCTCCCGATCTGCGATTCAAGGCGTCGCACATCTCCGCTGCTTCCTCGCCTCTTCACGGGTCCTTCGTCATTAGCCTCCCCGGGCTTTGGAGGGGCTTCCGGGCATCCTCAAAATCTTGGCTCATCGAGGCCATCTACGACCGCCATCTTATGGAAGGCCTCGGACTGGCCTTGGCAGGCTGCTGCCGCCAAAACTTTGTCGAGACTCCCCCTCCTCGGCAAAGGCGTGCGTCGGGGCGTCTCGCTGCAGGCACAGATCGGCTTCACCAGCGTGCGCGGGCGTTCAATTGACGTTCCGCGAAGGAGCTCCGGACTTCTCGAGGCGGAGTGGGAACTCTACAGGGGACACCACGGATTACGACGCACATACACAAAGGCGGTGAAGCGGGGAATAGCGGCCAAGACACTCACGCGTCGGCCTCCACGAGGCGCTGGTCGATGCGTCGCCCAATCTTCGCCCAAGGCGTCGGCCAGCTGGCGGATCTGCTCATGAGTTTTCCACGCCGGGACCTCGGGGCGATCATCGATCACCCGCGGCGGCGGACCCGGGCACGTCACTCAAGGTCAAGGGAGGACCACCCCGGCGGGTTGGCTGCGTGGGGAGTATCGCCTCCGCAGGCAACTCCCGCGGCTTCGGGGAACCCGGACCAATAAAAAGTCGAGGGGTCGCCGGCTGGCGACCCGCGAGACACAGTCCTCACCCTCGGCGAGGGGCGATGCCTCGCATGAGACCACGTCGACCGAGGCGCATGAAACAGCGGGAAGTCGGGATTGTATCCCTCATGAACCCGGTCGGCGGGGGCCGCGCATCGCGAGGGGGCCTGCGTCTCCGCCGCCTCGAAAAAGCTCCTCTGAGAAAACTCCGGACGAGCGAGCTTGGCTCCTCGGGAGGGCGACCTCGTCGTGAGTCCCGGCCGAGCGGCATCAGCGGCCAGTCCCGAGCCCTCCAAGTCGATCACCATCGGTTTGGGTGGAGCGACACTGCCATCGCCGCCAGAGGCTTGCCCCACCTCGGAAGGGAAGTCTCGGCCGTCCGGCTTAGGCCCAATCCCACGAGGCTCGGGGCGGCACCACGCGGGGGGCCCAGCGGATGGGGCGGCGTCTTGGCGAGGCGGCCCCGACTCTGAGCCCCGGCGAGGCACGAGCAGCCTTTAGGGCCTTCTTGGGGTGCAAGGTCGAGTGAGGACCCCAGCTTCTGAAGTCAAAAAGCGCGTCGAGATAGAAGCCGCAAGATACTAGAAGAAAAAGCCAACTACAAAAGCACAAAGGGGACTCACGAGGCGAGGGATCGCCTTGGGTGGGGCAGAGCGCGGGAAGGCTGCGACACAGGCGTTGCACTTGGCGCCTGCGGGTGGTCTCCTCCACGGTTCACATGCATACGGGGAGCGGTTCGGAATGAGGGCGTCACGGCTCCTCACCACAGAGCCACGCCTTGCGAGGTGGAGCGCGCCAGGAGGCGGCGGCGGCTCTTCCGAGCAGCGGCCTTGGAGCGCCCGGGGTACCCATCGGGTAAAACCCTCGGGCCACCCGGTGTCTCGAGGTCGCGAGTTGGAAAGGACCCTCAGCCCCTTGTCCAGCTACCTCAGGCGCCCGGGCACCGGGCTCATAACTGTGGAGACGGCGATGTAAAGTCGGCAACCCGAGGCTTCGGTCTGGCAGGCCTCCCAGATCATCGTCAGAAGGCAGGTACGGCGAACTCATCCTTCTCCTCATCCTCGTCCTCCTCGGTGGTCGAGGTATTAAGCGGCAGCCCCGCCTCTGCTGCTTTCGGCGGCGGGCGCGGGGCCACATTCCTCTTCTTCTTCTCCTCCTTCTTCAACGCCGTGCTCTCTCGCTTCGTTCGAGCACGGTTACCGCCGCCGCCCGTTGGCAGCATCGAGATTGGGCATGGGCGGAGGAGAGTCGTGATAATTCAAACGACCACGCAAGAAGGCGGGTAAGAACCACCGCGGCGGCGGCATGGTGGCAACAAGACAATACAAGAACAACGAAACCAAGGGTGCTTACCAATGAGATGTACCCACGGGCGGGCGCATAAGGATCTCAGGGATCTCGGACGGGGTGTGGACCCTAATGCCTCCTTCACCCTCTTGGCGGGCCATCGGTGGAAGCGAAGGGAGGACATCAGAGACTCTTCAAGGCCAGGCGTAGGAGGTCATCGATACATGAGCAAAGGGCAAGCCATCAATGCAAGCAGCACGGGCGATGAAGGCGGCGACCACGGCCCCTGCGTTCACACCCATCTCGGGCCGCGGGATCGCGCCTCGGGCCAGCCAGCCAGGGGATGATCAGTAGGGGGACCCAGGAGACCATATCCAGGACTATTTGCCCGCTTGAGGCGGCAGGTGTACGGAAGCGCATTCCGGAGTCATTGCGGAAGGTAGAACCAGTCCTGCCCCCTTGTTGGAGGAGGTAAGCTTGGAAAGGATGTACCCATCGGCTCGGTTCGGCCGGCTGCTCCCGATCGGACTTAGACGCAACAGCCACCAGCAGCATAAACGCCCTCCGCGGCGCACCCGCCATGCAAGAGCGAGTGGTAAGGTCCGCCTTAAAAACCACAACCAAAGGTCCCGGTGCGGCTCGATCCCGAGGAATCCCTCACGGGGGGTGACGAAGATGGCGGCACAGGGAGGCCAGTTTGAGGGCGAGATGGGTGGCTCAATGTCGTAGTAATGAAGGATCGCGCGGATAAACCGGCTTTGCCATCCCGAACCGCAGCCGGTGAAGATCGATCGGGCTCACCACGTAGCCATCGGGAGGGGTTAGGCTCCTCCTCGGTCCAATCCGGGGCTATCCACTCCGGCCGCTCGGTATTGGTGCGAGGGACGAAAAGCCCTTCCTCGACAAAGGCTGAAGCTTCTCCTCCGTCGCGGCGTTCTCGGCCATGGCTCGGCGTCGAGCACCTCCCTCGCGTTGTCGCCACTGTCGACTTGCGCCATGGGGGAGCGGATGAACGGGGGAACAGCGACCGCCCGGCAACACCGCTCGCCTGAGCACAAGGCAAGTGGATCTCTCCCACAATCTCTCCTTATCCTCCTTTCTATTTCCTATTCTTTGCGGCCGAGAAGGCAGAAAGAACGACAAAAAGCTGCACCTTACCATATGAAACTTAAAGAAGATCGAAAAGTTGAAGAAGAAGAGAGAGAAAGAAGAAAGAAGAAGAAGAAGAAAGAAGAAGAAAAGAAGAAGAAGAAGAAGAAGGGAGGAGGAGGAGGAGGAGGAGGAGGAGGAGGAGGAGGAGGAGGAATTTCCCATGGGGGGACGCCGCCGGCTTTGGAAACAACAGCTTAAACGCTGGGCTCGCGGCCGCGATAGGCAGGAAACACTTTCATCGGCTAAGCCACACTTTCAGAGCGTAATCAAGGCATTATGCACCACAGACGGCGCTCTCTATTACTTTGTGAGACAGGGCGCATCCCATTAGTTTTGCGGGCAGAAGCGCGCCTCGGCGCGGTGGGGGCTGTCTTCCATTCGGGGGTGCCATCGGCCAAGTCATATCCGACGGCGCGAGCCTAGGGGCAAAGTAGTCAGATGGCGGTTCCTACTTAGAAGCGGGAACCAAGCGAGCCTCGGGCGGCGCCGTCAACATCCACCTTACGTTCGAAGGTTGCGGTTTGGGCCCCAGGGGGGTTTCTGATGCCTCGGGATAACCGAGCGAGGGACAGGATGAAATGCACAGCAGAGCTATGGGGCCCTCAGAATACGGATTTCTGAAGCGTGTTTAAGACCAGCGGGTGCTGTTTATAGAATGTCCCATCCGTGGGAGGCCCTCTCGAGGCCCTCGGGGTTGACTGTCAAACCGGGATCTGCGCAAGTAGGTTCTCATGGGGTGAATCCTAGATCTAGGCCGACCTTGCTCCGAGCACGGGCACCCGCTTAAACGACCGCTACGCGCTCACGGGCGTGTCACGTCGACTTACGGGGCATTGTGACGCGTCTCCCTCCTCCTCCCTTCGGAGGGGCGGCGTATCGTATACTCAAAGTCGAGGAAGCCTAGGGCGACCTTGCACACAAAGCGGCGGGCCTCGGGCAACATAAAAAACAAGCAGACTCGCACAAACAAAGCGCAATATAGAGCTGTTTCGGCCTTGCCGGCGTGTGTGAGGTTTAAAAGACCACGAAGAAATCCGCCATTCCTCTCAGGGCCTCGGGGCTACACCCAGCGTGCGCTCGTAGCGCCACCCATTGTAGGCGAACCACCACGAGGAAGAAACACCAAGGCCGACGGGGCTGGCTGGCAGGCGGAGTCCCACTCGCTCGGGGGCTGGAAACTCTTTGTCGAGGACCTACATCTCGGGCCAAGACATTCTCCACACAGAATTTGCCGGCCCATTGGGGCCAGTAAAACCCGACCTACCGCCATCCGCTTCAAAGGGCGGCCCAGCAGGAGGCGACGGACCGAGGCCAAGGAGCCACGGCGCATACATGAAAGGCGAGGCGGCCCGCAGCGGCCCACGAGAGTCACCACGGCGAAGGAGCTCACTACGCTCGAGAAGGACAAGGTCGGGGACCTTTACAAGGCGGAGAACAGAGCGCTCACGTCATCACGGCAGGCCGGGGCTCGGACTCTACGCAAATCTCAGTCTCGCAGGGTGACCCTGCTCACCACCCACCGGTGCGCATGGATCCCGCCTCGCGAGGGGTGGCCCGGCTCACCACCCTCGGGCGAAAAAGCTCCCGCCTCGCCCGGGGAGACCCAGCTCTCAATCACTCGAGGCGAGGTGGCTATCTCACCCACGGGGATCGGCCGACCTCGGGCATGGGAGGTTCCATCACGGAGGAAGGGGAAAGCTATGTTGCATTTGTCGCGATTCTTGCGCGGCCGAGCAGCGCCGGGGAGCCATCGATTACGCCCGATCCAAATCGGCTGCCAAATCGCTCCCCAATCCGGCCCGATGGGACACAAAAAGCTGAGCCGGTGGCGTATTAGCGCCGCCCGGCCGCAGGGGAAACGGAGACAACCTTGTTCATTCCAGAAGCGCCCGCCAAAGAGCGCCACGGCAGGGCGGACCCACCGGGCTCATGACGCGCCCGCGACCGGCGTTCACGGGACGCCCCTCGCCATCGCGGATTGTGAGGGCGCCTCCGCAGGATCCTGAGGCCGTGCACGAGGCGGCTACGTCGCGCCATCAGTCGGGGC
>JADLZK010002771.1:0-25788 GCA_015847255.1 Hyparrhenia diplandra
TAAACAACCCACGATGCATAGATCATTAATAAGATTAAATTATAACCTTCGAAGACCAACCATGACAAAGCAGACTATGACTCTACCCATCAAAAACCTAGGTTACAAGGATGATGTATCAATTCTAGTAAACCCTAACATCAGATTCAAAATTGGACTCTGCGGGCAACTAATGATCTATCTACACTAACTCAAATTAAAATAAATGTAGGAGCAAGTATGGTTAAGGACACCTGCCTTCGAACTAGATTTGATCCGGGATCTCAAATTCTTGGTCCTAGAGGTTCTCACAATCAACACCGCATGTTGGTAAAACAACAAACATGGCCCACAAAACTTAATAAGAACAATACACTAGACAACTGAAAACATATAATAAAGTTTACTAATGCGTAGTGCTCGTCGATACAAATCTAACTCGACTAGAACAGGCCAAAACGGAGCTAAAACGAGAAAAAAATCTTTTTAAAGTTGGGTGGCAATTTTGTAATTATTAGAAACTATTTTCGTATTTTAATTTATTAAAACGGAGGTTTTATTAAAGCTTTGGACCACGGGCAGTAAAAACTAGAAACTTAGGGGCTAAAGTGCTAAAATCAGGGCCAATATATAATTTCTAATGAAGAGATTTTATTAAGAAAAAAAATAGAGGGGTCAAACTTTTAAAATGCTTTGACTTTTCAAAATTTTGGAAACCACTTACAATTTAGAATGGAGGAAATAGTACATAGGACAGTGATTAAAGAAGAGAACAATGTGCTAGGCTAGATGGATTGGTAGGCTAGCAGTAGTAGACACCATGCCTTGGTTTCTTCCTGCTAGCAACTCGCAGCCAGCAATGCATCAGAGAGGAAGATTTCAGATTCCTTTCAAGTGGCGCCCCATCTCTTGATCTTAGTTCAACACAGATTGTCTTGAGGGCTAGCAAGTCTTGTTAGTTTGTTGAGTGATGATTTTCTCCTCCATTGCCATTCTGTGTTGTAACAGAGAATTTAGATTTAGAGCAGGTTGCATTGTCGCTGCAATGACTGAATGACATGTGCTTGATCCTTGATCCGTTTCAGAATTCAGAACTTAGGCATGGATTGCTTTGTATACCATTTTCATATTCACACCATTCTATTTTGCAACCATTTATTCTTATTTGCATGTATTGCAATCTCTCTTGAATTTCACATTTCCTTGCAATTTTTAACAATGCTTCACACTTAGATTTGCACCTATGTGTTGCAGGCTAGTGGCCGCAAACATGTGAAGATCTTAGAAGATTATGGCCTTGTGATCTTTGGAGAAGTTCCATGTAAGTACTATTCTTTGATCAACATCTATCTATGTTGTTTTTCTTCTATAACAGCGGATTTGTGCATTGCTCATCCTTTGCAAAGTTTTGTTTATTGTTGACTTTTGGTGGTTCAGACTTGCAGTTGCAGTGTCATTTTTCCTGAAGCAACCATGTACTGCCTTTGATAGGTTATGGTCACTAATAATCTTGCTTCTGAACTGAGCAATGACATGCCTATTGTATATGATGATGTTTGTTCTTATGGTTAAGAAATTGTGTATATTCATGTTCAAGATAACTGTTGAGACATGTCTACGGAATTGTGTATTTTAATCTATGTTCAAGTTAACTGGTGAAACATGTCGCAACAGCAACTCGGCAAGTAATACGCAACCTACTTAGAAAACGCTCTATCGGTTCTTTCATGCAGCAGATGCAAATTACAAGCGGAAGCTTTTTACCCAAACAACATTTTATAAGTGTAAAAAGAAATAGTGGTATCTTTGTGCACAACGAGTTACAGGCGGAAACACTGTCAGGAGCAAAACGTACCCCTGGCATGCATCGGGGTTGTTACTTTGCGGACGAAAAATTGGACGAAGGTTCCTTTCCCTCTCAAACCGTACATGCTGCCTTTTTAATAAAACTAGGAAAAATACCCGCTGCGTTGCGGACGACGTCACGATTATTGTCTAATACTTGTGCCTAAGTAAGGAACTAAGGAAACTTTCCTTCCATCCCATCCATTCTTGCTCCTCGACACCGCAACGGGAATGGTCCACCATCCCGCATAATAGAATTAGATTTCTCCTCCGAAATGGCCGCCGCTTTTGGCTCATGGGATCGTCAAAGGAAAAACGTAGGATTCTCTCGTTCGCCGGACGGCATGTCCATCCATTCCGGGAATTTCTCACCGGGCGCTCAATCGCCACCGGAGCGCCTCCCTCTCTTTCTCACCTCCCCACCCCTCCCGCCCCGCCCCCGCGCCCCCACCGCACCAGTGCCAGCGCCGGCCATGGCGGATCCGCCACCGGCGGCCACGGATCCGGCGGTGATGGGCGGGCCCGCAAGACCCGCAGCCACGGATCCGTCCATGGTGAAGGCGGCTGGGTGCTAGGCGACGACGGTGAGGAGTGCGGTGAGTAGCTCGTCCAGCTCCTGCTCAGAAGAACCACCAGCTTCCATTACAAACGCAAAGTGCTAACACAAGCTTGTCCTTGAGCTCCTGGTACAGCAGCTACAGCACCACGGCTTTAGCTCCATCCTCAGCACCCACAGCCAGGAGGATTCCGTACACCTTGAGGTTGAGCCCGATGAATCCAGAGTCGAGCATCTCATCCTTGAGGTCGACTGCATCCGAGAACCGGCCGTGGTCGACAAGACACTCGACGACGAGGCAGTAGGCTGTCGTGGAGGGTGGCACGGGGAGCTGGGGGCAGGCAAGGATGCGGAGGTGGTGGAGCGCGTCGTCGGCGGGGCGGCGTGCGGCAAGCGCGGAGAGGTTGAGTGCGTGCGTGGTGGCGGTGGGCAGGACGACGGCCTGGACTGCGAAGCGGCGCAGCGCGAAGAGGTCCTCGAGGCGGCGTGCGCGGAGGAGTGCGGCGAGGACGGCGGCGCAGGTGAAGGACGAGTGCGTGCGTTTCTGTGTTTTTGGGCTGTGTGGGCTCGAATGGGCCGCTCAAATTGGCCTGCTACATGATTTTTGTGAGCCTGTCGTCCGATCCGCATCCATCGGCTGAGATTGAGCGACTGCACTGCGCCGTCGTTTCCTCCGACTACATAGGATTTCGTTCCGCGGCGGCAGCTATTATGTTGGATTCGCGAGCGTCTCCCTTCCGAGTAGGGATGAAAACAAAATGATAGTTTCCGATTCTCCGAAATCGTTTTCGAGTTTTTTTTTCTTCTGATTTTAATGCCTAAACGGAAATGGAAATGGTAAACGAAAAAATGAATATGATATTGGTAAAAATAAACGGAAACGAAAGCGGAAACAATTTTACCCTCGTTCGATCGTTTCCTAAGATTCCCCAGATTTAAACGGTAATTTACCGTTGGTAATTACCGAATCAAAGGCACACACAACTAACTTGCACATAAAGCAAATATTTTTTTTTGAAAACTAACTATATGGCAAGGATTGTACACATATAGGAACAACCTCTACTTAAGAAGGAACTCGAATAATTCATGTTTTTATCACTATGCTATGTCAAGTCAACTTAGAACTTATCATTTATTTGTGTCATTGTCAAGAACTGTGGTGATGTTGCGAGTTATATGGCTCTTCTTATTTCCTACAGTTTGGTATGTTTATCGTTTTTGAGGATACCTTTATCATAGATTTCGACCGTTATCGTTGTATTTTCCGACCGACTATATCGTTTTCGAAATTCGAAAATACTAGCGCCCGTATTCGTTTCCGAAAATATCGTATCGATTTCGTTTTCAAGAAAAGAAAATGAAAGTGAAATTTGATTTGGCCTCCTTCCGTCGTTCCGATCGTTTTCATTCCTACTTCCGAGCGAAATGGAACTGCTGGTGAAAACGGAGGCTCGCAGGTGGGCCTACAAAGCGACCCTTGGATTTGTTTTCAATGCACCAGATCGCTCCAATGTCCCACGGTGCCATGCCATAGCCCAAGTTATTAGGACGGACCGGAGATCGAACCAGGTGAGGTCTTGATTCGATGGTTCACTGGTCGATCTTGAGAACCGGTCCCGGTCCGATTGTTTTGGACCGGATGTATTGAACCGGTGTAGTTTAATAATATACAAAAAATAATTAGAAAGATATATTTGGTCAATGTAAAAATAAGATGACAAAAATCACAATTATATAACTAGCTCTAGAGTTGTTTTATGTAGAAAATATGAATGAAAAAAAAAGAAACGGAGCACTTAGAAATTGACGCAAAATGTTTTTTTTTGAATCGAATTGACGCAAAATGTTGCTCCAATAGTAATTTAAATACTCATCATTATAATAGAATATTAGATGCTGAAATATATTGCACTATTGCAAGGAGCCTGTTGAAATAGCTAAGATGGATATATTATTTGTCTCGTTAAAGCTCATATGTAATAAGTTTTAAACTTTGGAGTAAAAAAAGCAATGACATCACCTGGAATGGTAGTTTTAAAAGTAAAAAGAAAAAAAAGCCAGTACACATGCATACGATGTCCCTTGCTCAGTACTCTAATCAATTCTTGTAAAAAAAAAAGAAAAGAATTAATCACAAATCACTACGGCTCCACGCGGTGCGTGCACACCACAGTTCACAGCAGCTAGGTGGGGCCCTGCTGCATGGTCCACCACGGCTCCACTCAGGTGCATGCACACCTCTGCCCACCAGCCAGAGGCCAGAGCACGCTGCCGCACGCAGGATTTTCAAAACCTGTCCGGTTCGTATGGAACCGGCCGGTTCACTGGTTCCGCCAAAAACCGGCCGGTTCATTCGGTTTTTCCGGTTCGATTGCATTCCGGTCTTCTGAGGTGAACCGGACCGTCTGAGACTCTGGTTCGGTCTTTTTACCGGTTGGACCGCCGGTCCGGTCCGGTCCAAATAACAGGGGCCATAGCAATGTCACTTAATCTTGAGTCCCACGGCTTCAGCCAGGCAGCAGAACACCTACGAGAGGGAGCTGCCAAACGCGGTCACTACTCCGTTCCCCTCCAGCGCCCGCTCGCTTCCTACGTTTCCATGAGCTCGGTGTGGATTTTTGCTTTTCTATGCTACAGTGAGAGGGAGAGGGAAATCCTCTGAAACGGTTCCACCTCCACGATCCAAAGGGACGCTGACGTCAGCGATTCCTCTATAATCCATTCCTCCGCTTTCCCCTTGGTAGAAAAGAAGGGAGATATTGGTAGAAAAGAAGGGAGATACGGTGGTAGAAAAGACCAAACGGGGGCAGCAGAGTCGTGGTGTGGTGCGCCGTCATGTCTGTTTCTCCCCATCCTGCGGCTCCTATTTTCGCTTGCTTTTCTTCGATATATTTTATTATACGAAAAAGGCTTCTTTTCTCCCAAACCACACCTAGTCCAACCTTCATTCCCCATCACTGGCGGCAGTCGTCGTCTTCCCTATCCCTCTCCCTTTTCTCTCTCTTTTGCCTCTCCCTCTTCCTCTACCTTTGGGCTGGCTGGTCTCTCTCTCTTCTTTACTGCCTCCTTTCAGCTGAGCTCCGATCTGTGAATTGTTTTTTTCTTTTTGCTCCACATGCGGGTCAAGGAGATTCAAGAACCGTCTGGGGACGCCAGTATCTTGATGGTATGCCTTCTCTGCTGTAGCTTGTTTAGACTGCCCGTATCTTGATTCTTGATTTTGTGTATTATTCCTGAAGCTTTGTGGTGATAGACTTGGGTTGGTCTTCAATTTTGTTCAGGGGTGTGTGTATCGTGTCTGCCGTGGATGGTAATTTGCTCCGTGGTTGTTAATTTGCTGAATCCATTCTCAATTTTTCCTTTATTTAGGATCTTGAAAATCACACTAAAAAAGGCCTCCTAGACCGTGAAATAAAATAGCTTAGCTGATTACCACTGTTGAGTAGAGTTTCATGTTCTTTAAAATGATCATACTTTGCCTACTGCTATTGAGTACGCCTAGCCACCTAGGGTTTTTACTCTGTTCTATGCGTACACAGTATCGTAAGCATTTTATTTGTCAATTGTTAGCGGCATGTCAGTGGTGGACAGTGTGGAATCAATTGGAAACAAAATTCAATTACATGACATAGTTAAACATTTGGAATATAATTAATCCAACTTAGCTTGCGAAAACATATAGGATCACCAGTTTGAAGCTTATTTATTGGCAATGATTGTTTCCTTGGGATTTAATTGTAAGGTGCAGTTTCATCGCGTTTCATCGCTGGTCCTGCTCCATGCTTTCTATTTTCTCCAGGTATGTTGAATGCTGTTGCTTTGGTCTTTACCAATAGTTCAGAACGAAAATGTATCATTTAATCTGTAAACAAGACTTCAATTGCTGACACGCTGTCCATTTTCCAGTCATATGTATTGATGAGTAACAAACTTCCAGCCCACAATTGACAACCTAAATACCTAATCCTCAATGAATGTCTCTCACAACACTTGTATGTGGATTTAACAGCTTACTCAATCAGTAAGAAAGTTCAGAGAGTGTTTCAAAAGAAAGAAAGAAAGTTCAGACAGGAGTTGTACAGATATTAAAACAACAAGACAAACTAACAGGAGTTGATATCTCAAAGCCATTAACTTCCTTCTTCTTTAATCACCTTCACCAATTGTTCGTGTCTGGAAAGCACAATGAAAAATTCTTTTGTTACCTTCCTTCCATATCTCACAAGTCCCCACACATCGAATATATTCATAATGACCAAATGTGGGTCGGAGGGGAGCATATAACTTAAAAGGTTTCTTGCATGAATGATGGGTTTGTGAGATTATTTGTTTGAACACTTAGCAATTATGTATCTTTTCCATGGTAAAACAGATGAATGCAGATCATGCTCTTTTTTCTTCTTGGTAAAAAGCAGCTAGTTGAAATCCTTAGAGCAATATTTTTGTTGATTCATTCTATAGTAAAGTTTGCTATAACAACTAACTTGGTTACAGATATGTGAGCTCGATAGCTGAGGCAGAAAATTCCTGTCACCCTGTCTTGTGAGGTTTTAGCTCATACACATTTGCTTGTTTATATATTCTTATACAAAGTGGAGTGGAGTCAAATCATATTTTAGTGTTCTAGACTTACAAACTTTTAACTTCTAAGTATGTAGTTCTTTGGTTGTATACTTAAATATCTTGGGAGATTAGTGTTCATGCCGTTACTGTAGAGGCTAATGATGATTTTTACCCTCTTTTTACAACTTTTGTGTTTTTTTCCCTCGTCTTGTGTATGTGTTCACCCTTACTTTGAATGACCCTTGAGTGCATCGGAATATATTAAAAGGCATAAAAGAATAAAATCACATGAGAAAGGACAAAAGTACCCTTTATCCTCTCTTCACACCCATCAAATTCCAACCAGAGATCATGAGTGGCAGTGGCACTAGAGCAAGCGGCTCTAGGCTGTCTGCTGTGAGGAGCAGAACAGATCTAGGTTGGTGGCCTTGGCTGGAGGCGTGAGCCATCTAGGGTAGCTGCTATGAGGCGGGTGTGGGCAAGGGCGGAGTGTGTGATATGAATGGATACCAAATGGCATATATATTTGACGTTGAGTATCCAGATACAATTAGGGCATGGATGTTAAATGTCCAGATTCTTTGGTATCTGTAGCCCTTAGGTTAGACGGCCAGTCAAAAAATACCCATTTACACTCCTACCTGCGCGGGCAAGAGTGCGGCATGGTTGGGGTGCAGGCGGCCATCGAAGCGGACTTGTCACTTTCACATTCTATTTCGGTTGTAGCAGACTGCTATTCCTCAGAACCTGCCGCTGCCACTGCCACCACCACCACAAAGACATGAATACAAAGCGCTACTGCCACAAGAATTCCAAGGTGTCCTACAGGTAGCTCACCTTGGAATCTCATGTGGCAGATAGTTGCCTATCCAGAGCTATATAAAACCATGGATTTATGGGTTTAGGGTTCTCATTTGTTGGTTGTAGAATTGATAATGGTTGAATATTTTTTTTATGCTTTTGAATATACAATATAGTTCAACAACCATATGTCCATTTAAAATTTGTATGAGTTCAGATATTACATTCAAGGCTAATTTTCTTCTCTAGATATTGAAAAATAATTTAGATATGCTTATGTATTCCTTTCTTTCTTTTACATTTTCAGTGGATGACGTGAGCACACTAAATACAGTCGTGATAAAGATGGCAGGATTAGGTCCCTGCTGATTTTTGTCCTACAAGGTTGTAAAGGGAAGCATGTCAGCTAGGGATTCTAGCCATTCATATAAATGTCCAGATGATTCTCAAATGCCATACTACAACAACTCAGCTCCTTTAGGAGAAAATGGTAGGGTTCATGTGATGCAAAATAATCTTGGACATACGTACTCCTCTCCTGATATTGGGTCACAAAGGGTCAACAATTCCAACCCTCAAGTATTTGAAGCACAGTACTGCACTCTGGAATCATCCTCAGCAAATGGTGTTTATCCTGCACAAAGCTCCACATCTTCTCACAGCATCTCCCCTTTAAGTGGGAGCCCCCTATCTCAGCATGATAGCCACTCAGACCACGCATATAGTTCACCCCCAACTGCTTCCTGTTTAACTGAGATTGCAGATCTCCAGACTAAACTAAAAGAGTTAGAGAATGCCATTCTTGAACCTGGATTGGACTTAGACATTATTTCTGGCTGCCATGAGAGCTTGTTACAAGCCAATGTTCAATTGAGACCAGACAACTGGAGACAACTTCTGGGAATTGATACAGGAGACTTGAAGCAAGTAATCATAGCATGTGGTAAGGCTGTTGCGGAGAATGACGCCTTTGCAACAGAGCTGCTAATATCTGAGCTTGGTCAGCTGGTATCTGTATCTGGAGATCCAATGCAACGACTTGGAGCCTATATGCTGGAAGGAATTGTTGCTAGACTTTCTTCCTCTGGCAGTATGCTATATAAATCTTTGAAATGTAAAGAACCTACAAGCTCTGAGCTCATGTCATATATGCATCTCCTTTACGAGATCTGCCCATTCTACAAGTTTGGTTACATGTCAGCTAATGGTGCCATTGCTGAGGCTATTAAGGGTGAGAACTTTATTCACATCATTGATTTCCAAATTGCTCAGGGGAGCCAGTGGGTTACTCTGATACAGGCCCTTGCTGCAAGGCCTGGGGGTCCACCATACATTAGAATCACTGGTATAGATGACTCAAATTCTGCTTATGCCAGAGGAGGCGGGCTTGATATGGTTGGGAGGACGTTGTGCAATGTTGCTAAGTCTTGTGATCTTCCTTTTGAGTTCAATGCTGTTCCAGCTGCTAGCCATGAGGTTGAGCTCCAGCATCTTGCTATAAGACCTGGGGAGGTTATTGCTGTGAATTTTGCCTATCAGCTGCATCATGTTCCTGATGAAAGTGTAAGTATAGAAAATCATCGGGATAGGATTATAAGAATGATCAAGAGCATCAATCCTAGGGTTGTTACTCTCGTTGAGCAGGAGTCAAATACAAACACAGCTCCATTCTTCCCAAGGTACATGGAAACTCTCAACTACTATACAGCCATGTTTGAGTCAATAGATGTTGCTCTCCCAAGGGATGATAGGAGGCGGATGAACGAGAACAACACTGTGTTGCAAGGGATATCGTTAATTTAATCGCATGTGAGGGTGCTGAAAGGGTTGAGAGGCACGAGCTGTTTGGAAAATGGAAGTCAAGATTTGCAATGGCTGGATTTAGGCCCTACCCGCTAAGTTCAGTGGTGAATAACACCATCAACACACTGTTGCATAGTTACAACAGCTATTACAGGCTTGAGGAGAGAGATGGTGTCCTTTACCTTGGATGGAAGGACAGAGTATTGGTTGTATCTTCAGCATGGTGTTGACATCTTGGCAGAAGCTCAGGTGTGTAAAATTGTTAGCATTTCTTAACACTAATTCTTTATCTGTATTATCCTGTACTTTCTACCTGCAAACTAGTTGTATAAATTATCTTCATATGTGTAAATACAATAATAGATCTTCATCTGTGGAACGAATACACATGCAACACATAAAGTATTGGTTGTATCCCATGATTTGTCCATGCCGCACATGTTTTGAATTGTTGGGCATGCCTTGTTTTAGCTTGAAAGCACAAATTTACATTGTGCTCTTCTTGTTGTTTGCTCATCCTAGGATTTCTACAGGCTGGACATAGATATATAAAATAGGTTCAGTTTAATTTTTCTGTTCATGTTCCTTAATATTTGTTAATGTGATTGTTTCAGATTCATAGATTCAAGTTCACTTTTATGGTCCTTGCTTAAATGATAATTTGAGAAATTCATTTCTTCTCTATGCTAGTATTTTGAGTTATAAGCGTGACCTATCTACATATTGATAGAACAATCTGGAACCAAAAGCAAAGTTTTAAGAAACACAAAGGTGGCATGCCCTTGCATTTGAAGTCGTATACTGAAATCACTGTTTTTGGTACCTTGCAGGTTCCATTGCACTTTGGCTTCCATCTCATGTTTCTAGGACAACATTATGCTTGTCTGGTTTACTTAGTATATGCTTGTCTGTGTTCATAGACCTCAACAGCCTGATTTACTTATGTGGTGTTTGTCTGGTGAAATAATGTGGTCCATCACCATCTCACTCTATTTTTTTGTTTGGTTTGCGGAGTAGAATGAGTTTATTCATGGCCATCTCATTCCTCACAAGCTAATAATTAGAACTAGTATGAGGAATGAGACCATTTCACCAAATTTGAGGAATGGACTCATAACGCATCACTCCATTTAGGACAAGTTGATTCCTCAAATCAAACACATTCTTAGTATATGCTTGTCTGTGTCCAGTTTCGAATCCTTCCTTGCTCATTAGCAATCTAATCCAATGCTTAGCTTACCAACTAGATCTTCACGGTGAGGCAAAGTGGCACTCAAAACCTAGAAGTTGTAACTGTCGTGTTGCTGCTGAATATAAATGGCACTGCGTGGATATGGCCTCTCCCAAGCACTGTTTGCCGTTCATTTGGTTTGACATATGCTGTAATGCTCAGGGGTTATGCTAGGCAGGCCCAAGAGGTACTATTATCTATCACTCTACTGTGTTGTCGC
The DNA here is from genome assembly GCA_015847255.1 of Hyparrhenia diplandra. Classification (NCBI taxonomy): domain Eukaryota; kingdom Viridiplantae; phylum Streptophyta; class Magnoliopsida; order Poales; family Poaceae; genus Hyparrhenia; species Hyparrhenia diplandra. The sequence continues at coordinate 11,002 of JADLZK010002771.1, forward strand.
CTACTTTGTATATATATTGGGAATGCTACTGTCGTTTCTGTGATGAAGTCTATTGCTCAAGTGTCATGTTTCTCATAAATCCCTCCGTTTAAAATTATAAAACATTTTGGATTAACATGTTGTGGCCTAGATTAAAGTTTGCACGGTTACACGGAGTGATTGGTTTGTTTGCACTTGATACGTTAGTTTCTACTGTGTATTTAGATATATAATAAAACCAAATGTCTTATAATTTGAACGGAGGGAGTATTCTTTTGTAGTATCATGCTAGCAATGCAATTGGTAGTACAGTACTCTCTATGGTCAAAATTATATGATATTTTGACTTTTCTAGATATATTATTTTTGATATTTATTATCTAAGCATAGTATATATCTAAGTGTATAACAAAAGCTAAGTTTTTTTTAAAAAAAAAACAGATAAATGCTTGTGCGTTGCAACATGAAAAAAACGATACATATGTTGTACTGTTAACACAAATGATAAACGGATAATTAGAATTTAATTCAAGTTTTCTTGTCCGGTGATCAACTATTCTTATTTTTGTTTTGTCTTAAGCGATCAAAGTTTTCTTTTTTTTTTTTTTTTTTTTTTTTTTTGGGACAGGGGAAACTTTATATTAAAAAGGTACACACTACATCTGGACGTTTATAGAAAAGTCCCTAAACAAACTAGGAATCACAAACAGGACCCTAGTTAGTTCTCTCGGCTTCTCGAACCTACCTCGTCGCTGCCACCTTCGACTGCGACCATTGGAGCCCCAGTTCCTCTTCACGCGGGCATGGATCCTCAAATTTGAGTTTTTGACATGAACCGGACCACCATCCACGCCATATCTGGTAAATCGTGGCGGAGCAAACGTGGAGGAGGAAAAGAAACTGACCCGATGGCCACCACCTCTGTGGGAAACGACATCGTCGTTGAAGGAGGAGGAGCTAGTTTCCTTTCGGCAGTCCTATGCCCATGCATGGCTAGCTACAAGGAAAACGAAATATAATCACCATTCTTCATCATAGCAAATATTTTGTTTGCACACGTGGCAATGGAGACACACTTCGCTTGAACACAAGGAGAAATGGTATTTAAAGAAGGGACTGTACTTGGCAATTCATACGTCTGCCACCTCAGAAAAGCTAAAACGTCTCATAGTGTAGAACAAAGGGCGTGTGTATCTTCTCCACAACGCTAGCCCCAAATGTTATTCAAACAAGGGACCGTGCGTGTACTTGGCAATTCATACATCTACCACCTCAGAAAGCTAAAACGTCTCATAGTATAGAACAAAGGGAGTGCGATCTTCTCCACAACGCCAGCCCCATTTGTCTAGCTTAGTTGCCCGCGTGCACCTGCAATGCAGTTAGGAATCCAGCCACCCCAAAATCGTTGTCGTCAATGCCGTGTACCGGGTTCCGAGGGCCCTAGTAGCTTACCCTACCCCTTCATCCATGCGGCGGGAGCTCACGACACGTCCGTCCGGGGATGGTTGCACGCTCTTATGTGGGTGATCACTATGCCTATTGACGCCACTTGCCGCCTGCCCTGGTCAGGGACTTGTCGCGTTCGTCCTGCGTACCACTTGTACGAGTTTCGTTGCTCATGGGTTGTTTGTGCTCCACTTCCCCCATTTGTCTAGCTTAGCCACTGTGTTGCTCACGGGTTGTAATCGTACTACTTGTAGACGATGTTGTTCCCGTTTTTAGGTGTAGAAGATAGAAGATACTCCCTCCGTTTCAAATTGTAGTTCACTTTGGCTTTTCTAGATACATTGATTTTGCTATGCGTCTAGTTATACACTATGTCTAGATATATAGTAAAAGAAATGGATTTAAAAAAGCCAAAGTGAACTATAATTTGAAACGGAGGGAGAATATGTATCATAATATTGCCTATAGTAAAATGTTCTCTTTCATAACAAAACAATATCAGCCTATAAGGTTTTAGGGTGACCATAGTACGTAAAAAGAGATAAGAGATTTTATACTGGTCTGGGCTCTCTTGATTGAGTAAAAACCTTCACTAGTAGAAAATCTACTTTCGATCCAGACATTTAGTCTCGGTTGTGTTAAAGTTCGGGACTAAAGGGGGCATTATTGTCGACACGGGCACCGAAGACCCTTTAGTCCTAGTTCGTAATATGAACCGGGACTAAAAGGTCACCCTTTAGTCCCGGTTGGTGTTATGAACCCGGACTAAAGGTCCTCCAACCTTTAGTCCCAGTTGGTAATACCAACCAGGACTAAAGGGTGGCCTTTTAGTCCCGGTTGGTGTTACCAGCCCGGACTATAAAGGTCTTTCACCTAGGATTAAAGTCCCCATATGACTTTGTCACATTTGGTGTGTAGCTGAATTGGTAAGGAATCTATATGCTATGCAAAGGGTCTCGGGTTCGAATCTCACACACTACCAGTGAGGTCTCCAAGATTTCATTTATTTTTTGGTCCTGAGGATGGGCTCTAGACCGGGACAAAAAATTTGGGACCTTTAGTTCCGAAGTGGCAGTCGAGTAAAGGGGGTTGGGAACTGGGAAGGTCCCGAGTTGCGATCGAGTAAAGGGGGTTCGGAACCGGGACTGCGTCAGTTCTGTTGCTTAACCTGGGACTAAAGGTTGGGACCTTTAAGGTTGGGACCTTTAGTCCCGGAGTGGCAGTCGAATCGGGAGTAGAAGGGGTTGGGAACCGGGACTATGTCGGTTCTCCACTAGTGCTTACAACTTGTATTATCTCGATGGGTACAAAATATGATACGTCATAATATTCGGTGTGTAAGATTTTTTAAGAGGCACATATTTCATTAACAAGGTGTAAGATTGGATCCCTCTACTAACATGAACTAAACCTATTAGTTCTCTATCTCCTGTCTACATACTTTTCTTACTTGAATAGGATGTCGTGTCTTAACTAGAGCTTATAGTCGGGTACCTTGGTATTATGGCATGGACAGTAGCCCCCAAGCTTATCTTGCCCAAAAAAAGATTGTTGTGATTGATCATCAGTCCTTTCATTCATTGGTCATTCATAGGATATATAGAATATTTTTGTTGATGCTTTTTGTCAAGAATTTGAAAAGATTCTGAATCCTTATTGAATAACCTTCATCTAGATGATGTGCCCAAACAAAGTTAAGTGCCATAAACAGGATTGTGGTGTTATATGTCTCGAGATCTTTTGAGATAATGATTATGATTGAGCATTTTGTAGTCGTTGAAACATATATATTTGAGATTTAGTCTTGTAGAACTTTGTGATCGGGCATCCTGAGATCGGGGGCTCATAATGTAGTTTTCTAAATTTGAATAATATTAGGATTGGTATTACTCTTGTGATGGAGTACCTCACAATTGTGTACTTTGCGATTGTGCTTTTTTATTTTAAAATTACACAGTACTCCCTCCATCCCAAATTCAATGTTGTTTTGGGTGTTCGTGCCATAAGTATGACTCAATTTGTAGAAAAAGCATACAAGATTTATATCCAAAAAAAAATTTGTGAAAAAAAACTAGACTAAAAGATTTTCCGACGATACTAATTATGTAACATAAATATTGGGTAAAATGTCAACGCAACCCTTTATTAATGAAGTTTGGTTATAGGGCACATTCAATATGGTTTGTACAAGGGTGCCAGGGGATATTTATAGGGGTCCCCGACTTTCTATTGTGTGAAAAATACAAAACTATACAATTAAAATACTTCTTCAATATCTTCTTAGCGAAGTTATTTCCATCCACTTCGCCAGCGCCTTTGTCTCTTTGTCCTTAGCACTTCACATTTTTCAGCGAAGTTGTCTTTGACAACTTTTCCCGTAATCTTGTTTATTTTATTTCTTGTGCGACTTGTTTTAGCGAAGTTATCTTCGACAACTTCGCCGCCATCTTCGCTCGTGAGTCTTGCGAAGTTAAATCTTTGCAAAGCTTCTTTCTGAATAAAGTTGACTTCATTCCTATCTTCACCTTTTCCTTTCTAAATAATGAAAGTTCCATTCCTGCAACTTCGAAGTTATGGATGAAAGTTTATGGAATAAAGTTAGACCCCAACAATAAACATTAATATATTTTAATATATATTTAGTTAATGTTATTTCTCGGGAAGCAAGAACAACAATTATTTTTGGGACGAGAGAGAGTACAACGTAGATGCCCACACACACATGCACACTCACCTATGAACACACGTACGTAAACTCTACCCCTATGAGCACCTCTGAATGACTGAGCTGACAGATCCAGAGGTTCCCGAAGTCACCACATACGCCTCGTCGTTGATGGGAACATCACTTACCACTTAAAGCATAATACCGGTAAATTTTGGGTGAATACAGGAAAATACGAGCACCCGTACCAAGCTGAAAACTTGAACTCGGGTAGGCATGTTCCACCACAACCTAACCAGTTGATCTTATGATCAGTTCACGCGATTGAGCTTTTTAGTTGGGAGCTGGTGGTCGGCCCAGAGCTCTTGTTCGAGCATTATTGTCTGTTCGGGATCTTGGTATTCGGAAGTTCAGATTTTAGGAGTCTAATAGTTTGGTGTTGTGCTAATGGTATTAAAAGAGAAATGAAGATCTCACATCTGGAACATGAAGAAGTCATGCTGAACTCAGACCAAGACTGTTGGCGGTCGTTATCGATCATTTCATACCACCAATTTTTATCAAATCCGAGAAACAAGCATATTTATGATACATATACATATGCTATGACCCCGTTCCACTTGTTTCTCGAGAAACATGTTTTGCAGGACAAATGTCGGAAACAAGCGGAAATGCACCAAGTAAAGAAGAAAACGCAAAGCAGAACACACATTCCAGAAATGCGCAATCAAGGAAAATAGAGAAAGCCCAGTTCAAAGAACAAGTGGACCAAAGCACCCGATGATTAACGATCAGGACCGGCCCACAAGCCCACACACCAAAGGCGGTTGCGAACGGAGCCAGGCCCGGTCCGGCCGGACCGGCGACGATCCCGCCAAAACGGTGAGGGCTAAATTAGTGACGAAACCGACCTCTCATGTGTATAAATAGATGGGGAGGGCTCCATTCTCAAACACACACCACACAAGAGCCTCTCCCTCAACAGTTGTATCTCTTTTACTTTTATTGGTTAGTGCTAGGAGCTTGGCAAGGCATCATGTAGAAGATCAAGATCATCTTAGAGACACTTGGTATGATTAATATAAAGTTCTTATGTTGATCAATGTCATGTTCTTCATCATGTTCTTGTTCTACTTATCATTATAGTCGTGCTATAGTACTAGAGTATAGTTCCTCATGATATAATCATTGCATATGAACTAGGCTATAGTTTCTATGTTATGATTCCATCATATAGAACTTGTGCTTAACCATTCATACAATTTATTCCATGGAGTTTAGATGGGGTCTGTTGTAGCCGGGTTTACCCACATTCTAGCTCGTTGATCCATAGGGTCAGAGAGTCCTAGGGGAGTGTGGGTAGTTCCTTAGTACACGCGGGCATGGAGCCCGGGTGCACGGGAGCCTTCGGGATATGTCGGTGCCCTACGGTAGTGAGGTAGGCGGCAGGTGGTGACAGCCCTGTCCGTCCTTTGCACTCCTCCACGTTCAGGTATTGAGTAGGAGTTCTGAAAGTGTCTATCTATTTGGCGTGCACCGATTGCGGGCATCTCCCTGTCCATCTACCTCTGCCCATATATCTTGTATGATCATTAACTTGTTCTTTGCACAACTATATAGGTTAGGCCTGCTCCAGCTTTGGTTATTCTTTTATTCTTATTCCATGAGATTTCTCGAGTGTGTGTGTCAAGTTATCCTTTACCTATCTTGTCCATCCCTGTTATGAACCTTGGTCTAGTATACAGTCATGTTGTCTTGTCCATGTTCCTATTAGAGACTTTTACACCATGCCTTCCCTGTGGAAATACGATACTCTGAATACTTCCGGGTGAAAGCTACAACGGCATTTCCGTGCGTGTGTGGAACTCTTTCTGTTTGCGTTAAGAAACGCCAACAAAGACCTGAAGAGTCATATAACAGAATATTACAAACAACTATTTGGAAGACAAACTTCTGCTAACATACATCTGGAGAATGACATGTGGAATACATAGCAACAACTAATTGACCAAGAAAATGAGAGGCTAATAAGACCATTTACCCTAGAGGAGTTAGATTATTCCATGGGAGAGATGAAAAACAATACTGCTCGTGGACCTAATGGATTTAGTGTCGATTTTTTCAAGGTTTTCTAGAGTATACTGAGGTTGGACATTAAAAAATTATTAGATAATCTACATAATGGTCAACTAGAGCTATGGAGAGCGAAAGGGTCCCTAGCCTAGTGGTTAGAGCACCTTAGTAGCACCCAGCAGACCTGGGTTCGACTCCCCGTGGGAGCGAATTTAAACAGGCTGCATTATTAAAATTTTTTTAAAAAAATAGGCTGGGGTTTCCCTTGCTGACTTCAGTCAAAAAAACTAGAGCTATGGAGACTAAACTATGGAGTTATCATATTGCTACCAAAAGTGAAGCCAACTACAACCATAAAACAATTCATACGAATATGTCTCTTGAATGTGATATACAAGATTATAACCAAGGTTCTCACAATTAGATTGACAGAGGTAGTAAGTAAGCTGATCAGCCCATGCCAAACTGCATTTATTCCCAAGAAAAATATTTTGGAAGGGGTTGTCATCACTCAAGAGGTATTGCATGAACTTTGAGTTAATAAGCAGACTAGTGTTGTACTAAAAATTAGATTTCGAGAGGCTTATGATAAAGTTAGCTAGGATTTTTTAGAAGAGGTATTATAGAGGAAGGGTTTCTATGAGATCTAGATACAATGGATAAATAAAGCTGTTAGAGGAGGTAGAGTTTGTATTTTATATAAATGGAGAGAGAGGAGAATATTTTAGAAGCTACAAAGGCCTTAGACAAGGCAACACACTCTCTCCACTCCTATTCAATGTTATCCAAAGCCTCATATGCATGGGTGATTTAAGGTTTGGTCCCATATTTAGTAGATGGTGGTATTACACACTTACAAATATGCTGATGATATAGTGATCTTCTTGAGCTATTCTCTAGAAAACCTTCAAAAAGTCAAAATCGTTATATCGTATTTTGAAGCCATGTCTAGGATGAAGATAAACTTTGATAAGAGTGAGGTATATATAGTAGGACTAAATGATATACAACAACAACAAGTGTTAGAGGTATTTAACTGCAAATTAGGAGAGTTTCCAATGAAGTATCTTGGGATGCCAGTAAGTGACCACAAAATATCCAAGGCCCAATTGAGTTATTTGAATACTTATCTTCTAGAGGTACAGCCATGCTTATTGACTCATGTTTATCTAATATTCCAATGTACACCATGGGGTGTGTCTTGATGTATGAGAGAAATTTCCAAATGCTTCTCAATCAAATCAAGATTCTCTTGCCAAGGGATAGGGAAAAGAGAAAGTACCATACGGTAAAATGGGAAGCCTTGGCTAGACCAAAAAGAATTTGGAGGTTTGGGTTTCCAAGATGTTAGAGTTATGAGCACTTTCTTGCTAGGCAAGTTGATTGATAAATTAGAAGGAGATGACAATAGCCTTTGCATCTCAATACCGAGGAAAAAGTATTTGGGTAACAAAAGCATTTTCGGATAAAGAACAAAAAAAGGGGGTCTCAATTCTGGAGATCTTTGCTGAATATTAGAGATTGGTTCCAAAGGGGTAGAGTTATGAATGTGGTTAGTGGTCAACAAACTAGATTTTGGCTTGATGTTTGGCTTGGTGACTGTCCTTTGAGCATAAGGTTCCCTAATCTATTTCAAATTGTGGCAGGTCTAAATATAGATGTTGCCAGCGCTTACATAAATGACACATGGGAGATCCTACTGAGAACACAACTCAATGGTATCTTTAGTGAAGAGTGGAATGATTTGTTAGAGCTATTAGAACCAAACAGTTTGATGACAGGTAGAGATAAGATGCTCTAGGCTTTGGAGCAATCTAAGAGATATAACACGAAGTCCTTATATAAACACTTAACAACTGGAGGTGTGAAAGATCTCCAAATGATGTCTATTTGGAATTGTAAAATCCCCCTAAAAGTTAAAATTTTTATGGATGGCCACTCATGAAGGCATCCAGTCTAGGGTTCAACTTAAAAAGAAAAGGTGGTCAGGGCAACAAGACTTTTTTTGTTGTGAAATCCCTGAAACAAGTGATCATATTCTGTTTCAATGCCCCATTGATGTCTATCTCTCTCTGGATGTGTTGGTATTTTTTTAGCGTAAGCAGATAAATCCGCAAGCGCACGGAAATACTTGTTGTAGCTTTCACCCGTAAGTATTCGGGGTATCAATTTCCATGGGAACGTGAAGTGACTACAAAGGATCAAATACGTCCAAGAGATAAGAAAGAATAATATTTTTGTAGATAGAGAGGGGTTCTCTAAGGTTTTCCCAAGATTACTAAATACCAAGGTTCAGGGCTTACTAGACCCTACTTACTTCGGAGCAAAGTGGAACCTTTCCGATTCTCGAAGAGAGGCGGGAAACGGTAATCGGGGTCGGCCGCAAAAGCTCTACGAAAACCCCAACCCGCACGTGGTGGACTACAAAGGCCTGATCGGAGCTGTCACCCCGGGGCTACCACAACTATTCCGTAGGTTTGGGCGCAAACTCGGGTAATACACTAGCCTAGACACCACGTCTATGCTAATGATTACTAAACTAGCCCCGATCCTAGACTAGAGCACTTTCGGTCGAGCGGAGTTCTAGTAAGTAAAATAAAGCAATCTTGAATTAAGTCAAATAATAAACTTGGAAATACCACAAGATAACACGGGCGTTACTCAAATTGAGTCGGCTCCGTAGAGGTACAAAAGTTGTTGGTTAAAACCGACAAACCCGGCCTCTCCTCTTCTCTTCTCCTCTCACTCTCTTCCTCTTTTCTAAGTATACAACTAGGTGAGAGCCACCTAGAGGGACACTTCTACAAAATATATGTGTGGAAAATATTGCTCAAGTGTAGAATGGTGTCTCTTACAAGAGAGGCAATGGCCTCTTTATATAGGAAAAGGAGGGAAAGAATGGAGGGCTATCCTTGTTCTAAGGAAGTTTCGGGGAGTTTGGCGGGAATTTTTGGCGCCATCCCGAAAAGCACCGCATGCAACCGCCTTCCTTCCTCTAGACACGGGTCAAGGACAAAGCGTCGGCGGGATCGGAGCCAGCCCCGGCGGCCGCCGCAAGTGCGCATTTGGCGTGGGTTTGGCCCGCCTCGCGCCGTGCCTTTGCTGGTCGGCTTGTGGCCCATTGCAAGTCGCGTCCTTGGGGAGCTTTGGCCTGGTTTTTGCGTCGGATTTGGCCCGGTGGTGCTCCCCTTGTCCAAAGCGCAGTTCTGATGTGCGCTTTTCACCTTTATTTAGCGTACTTTTACCTATTTCCACGTTTATGCCTGCAAAATATATTTTCTTCGAATACAAGTGGAACTAGATTAATAGCAAAGGTTTGTGTGGCAAATGTACGTTATTTGTAATGTTATATAGTTAAGTTGGCGGTATAAAGTGTATGATTTTATTTTGCCAACAACAGGATGTTCCTTAGAGTTACTTTGGGTTGGCAAAGCACACCAACATTTGTGTTGATTTCCTGATAGATGTGTTGGAAAACTGTAATGGAGTTAGGTAGAAAGTCATATTATTTCTATATGCAGGTGCAATGTGGACTGTAAGGAAGGTGCACAACGATATGGCATTCAACAAGAAGATGTTGTCGTCGCCAAAAGGGATCATTCACAAGACAATTGTGTTGATCAAGTCATGGAAGCCCCTGCTGAAGGCGAAGATGGAACCAGCAGCTGAGGAGATGATTCAATTGCTGGTGGCAAATGTGCATGGATCAAAGTTGGTAGAATTTCAAGTCATATGAAGATATGTCATATGTTGTCCGCAACTTGTTTTGTTTGGTATTTCAACTGGTCTCATAGCGCAATACTGTTATTTAGGGGGGACTTTTAGCTGCTTTGAGTTTTCGAAGTAGAGCTAGGGTAGATGTCTTTTGAAGTTTAGATGTGCGGCACTCCTGAGTGCATGAGAGAATTGTAAACTGGTTAACCCTGGTGTCAGACTAATGGGTGTTCATTAAACTTTCTAATTTAGTCTTAAAAAAGTGTTTGGTGTTCGATAATCAGAGCGATGGATCTCTAGGCTCCAACAGCCGAACACAGTGTTTATTCCTATCTTTGTCTCATGTACAAAATCGCCCAAAGGCGCACCACCACCCGCGCTTGTGGTAGATAGTTCATCTCCACTGATAGCTAGGTCCGCGCGTCATCCTCCAGAACATGTACTCCCTCTGTAGTGTTATTTTGGACAAGACTGTGGTAACCAAGGAGTCCTTAATTAGGGGGTATTTTTCATGTTTTTCTCTCATTAAATAGCTCTACGGGTGATTACTTTGCAACAAAAAGGGACCTGAAGCTAGAGGTCGACGGGTCGAGTTCCCGCATCCGTGCTTTTCTTTTTGTTGTATTTTGCATGGCACTGTGCGTGAAGGTCCAGAACGACAACAATTCTAGGTACGGAGGGAGTATCACACATCTTGAAACATTGCACTCAATGATGAGTGTTTTTGTTTAAAAAAAATGTCAGTGAGCGTTTCTATGAAACATCTTTTGTTTAGTGTCATATACTTTCTCGATCCTAAATTATAGGTAGTTAGAATTTTTTGACACAAAGTTTTGACCGCTCATCTTATTTTTTAAAAAAATATGTATACAAAGTCAAATTTAAATTATTTTTTGAAGAATTTTTATTAGTAAAGCAAGCCACGAGCCCATGACAAAAGAAATAATATTTTACACAAGTTTTAAATAAAATAAGTGATCAAACTTTGTATAAAAAAAGTCGAACGATATGAAATGCCGAACGTCTCCCGTCGATCGGTCGGTATAGAATTTCGGGCTCGTGTATGCTGGATTTTAGTGGTCCATTCCATTGCGTGAAGAGAAGGCAACCACAGGAAAGGCTGGAGTCGTCCTCTCCTCTGCGTCGTCGCAGTCGCAGCTCGCCTGCTCTGCTCTACTCCGGGCGCCCGAGCCCGACCTCGATTGGTCCACCTGATTTCTGCCACCGCATAATGGGGCTGCTCTTCGTGGAGGTGCTCCCCCGTGACGCTACCGGCGGGGCGGCGGTGCTCCAGTGCCGCCGGTGCCGTGTGGACGCCGCCTCCGTGGCCGCCATCCTCTCAAGGGACTTCCATGGCCGCTTAGGCCGCGCCTACCTCTTCGAACGCGTGTACGTACGCCTTCTCCCTCCGATTCCAATCCCCGATCCCCGATATGCCGCCGCCGGCCATTCCGTGCGGTTCCTTCTTGGTCCATCACCGACTTGGTCTCGCGTCATATCGTGGGGAATCGCGTTTCATTCCCGTTTCTTACTTTTTCTCTGTTTTTTTTACCGAGTGAATTTAACAGTATCTCGGTTCTGTCGGGGATAGTTCGGTACAGTTCTGCGAATTCGGAGGGAGTTTGTTCTGCGGCAAATTTCTTTGCGCCTTGTGGTGTCCTACCTGCCGAGATACTGATTTTCTAAGGGGTTCTTCCATATTATTCCAACTGAGCTCTTGTGCTTCGATTCATCAGTTGATCGCATAGATCGGCTATGAGTCTATTGTTTCCTGTGCATTCCAGGAAGAATAATAGTTAATTTGTTTCCCTTCGACAACTTCAGTTAGATGCTTTACCAACGGCATTGCATTGCTAGGTTTAAATATCTCTGTTTATTGCAAAGAGCATGTGAAACTGAAATACTGCCACAAATAATTGGCCTTGCTATTTTTTCAGCATGCTTGTGTATCCTCGTGGTCAAGTATTTCCTACATTTCAAACTCTCTCTCTTCCAAATTATAGTTCACTTTAGCTTGTTTAGATACATTGCTTTTACTACACTAATGTAGATGCATAGCAAAAGAAATGTATCTAGAAAAGCAAAAACGACCTACAATTTGGAACAGAGGAAGTAGAAGCATTAACTAATTATCAATATAGTTTTACCTTGAGCTATTTTCCCCAAAATCACCTGACCGATGAACTAAATATGTTTGTTGGATCATCTTTTGAGTTATCATAGTTTTTTTTCCATTTCCCCAGTCTGTTTTCTGATTTGTGTATTGACATTTCAGGGTGAACATAACATTAGGCCCTAATGAGGACCGGTACCTTAGGACTGGGCGGCATACGGTGAATGACATCTACTGTATCTGCTGCCAAGAAATTCTTGGCTGGAGATATGTAAGTTACAGTGATATTTTCTGTTTCATATTTTAAGCATTGTATGCAACAGTTGTAGAAAATGTCTTATTATTTGGGAGTACCTAGAAAAGCTTTGCTTCTTTACACCCTCTCGGGCTTGTATTGTTACGATTTAGTGAACTTGATATACTTCACTAGGCTCATGGGCCCGTTATGCATTGCATAATAACACACTAACCAGTCCTTCAAGATTCCAATTTTAGTACATGACAGTGCAACTATGCTTCCTTTCTCCAATAAAGGATGCTCTAAGGGATGGCAGCAGGTCAGGTAAGGTGCGGGTAAAGCATTTACCTGTCCGCAAGCATAACCACGATCCTAATTTTTACCTGCCCGTGTGTATACCCGCGGATACCCTGTTGGTCTCGAAAGTACCCATCGGGTATATTCAAGAGAGATCAAATCAAATAATACAATCACAGTGATATGAAATAATAATTTGATGGTTAAACGACATGCAAATATGCCAATCTCACCTACATAAAGTTCACTAGAACAAATATACAATTACTCACAAGCCACAATAAATAGATTCATAATTTGATCATTTGTGCTCATACAAATAACACAAAACAACCTGCACAAAAGTAACAAGTTAAGAACACAGAGAATCATTTTGTTCAACCATTCGTAAAAAATATCATCTTTATAGTTCGACATGCTATGCATATTCTATAAATTATATATTAAATGAGCTAGTCGATATGATATGCATATGGCATAAGTGATACATTCATATCCTCAAATTGCGGGTACCAAGGGTAAAATTTGATGCCCGCACCTTATCCGCATCTTTGTGGGTACCTGGCCCTCATATACCCGCGTCTGAGTTTTTCGTGCGGTGGCGCAGCCATCAGGTACGAAACCAGCGGGTGCCATCCCATTTGTTACGAGGGGAACTCAGTTATACTTGTACATCAAATTAATAACAAGTGCTCTCATGTAGCATTGTTGCATCTTCTGGTTAATTTTCCAGGGAAATAGACCTATTACCTGTGGTTTGGTCTCTAGTTGCGGAAACTAGCGTAAACCATTTGTAATTTGTTATCAATACAACATATGGTTCTGCAGTTCAGTGCCAGACAAAATGTAGAGTTTTCACAAGCTTTTTTTGTGTTACACTGAAATGTACTCCTTAGATGCTTGGATGTGCTTGTGTACATTCAATGTATGTTCGATTTTGTTCTGCTTCAATGATGTTTCTTCATATCCAATTTATGTTTGAATTTGTTGCTCTGGTCCCATTGGAGCCTGCGGCGATACCTTCACACAATAATTTCCTCAGAACATGTCTCATTGTTATGTTAATGTTTCTCAATCTCATTAATATTGCACAACTCTTTAGAAAAAATTTATCCCATCAAGGAACATGTAATAGTTGTTTATACTGTTCACCTAGCTACTTGTTTTACCCACTATTCGCCATCAGATTCATTCTGACCCAAATACGCAGGACTATATAGAGATCTAATTTAGCAGACAGTGACACATTTTCCCCCAACTTGCTAACATAGTATCTAGAACTAGAATAAATCTTCATTAAATTTTATGAGTCTATAAATATATCAGCTACCCAATCATTAAGCTAGGATACTCGACCTTAGATGCTAAGCTTGTTTTCAGCTGTGTCTGATCTGTAACCATTGCTTTTGGTCAAACTGTATTGAAAAATATGATTGGAGTCCATGTAGTGAGTCATACTCTACATGCATAGGACTTATACAGCGTGTTTTATCTTAACACTTACCTTCCCTGGACACCTTATAGAGTTCTCTCAGGTTGGTTTATACTGTATGGTATGCTGCAGGAGAAAGCATACGAGGAGACTGAAAAATACAAGGAAGGGAAGTTCATCCTGGAGAAGACCATGATGTGCAAACAAGCACTGTGAGAAATCTCGGGCGACAAAATGCTGAAACTGTAAGTAATTGTGCAGAAATTTGATAGTTGAGACAAACCTTGATGAAAGGGCAAAGGTTGTATGCATAGCAGCAGGAACTACTGCAGTACCGACACATATGTGGGTAACGCGAGAATGATGATTGGCAGGAAACAGAATTCTTGGTCGTACACGTTATCATACTTCATGGCAGCAGCAGCTAACCAGGGAATTGGTGAAGGACAATATTCAAAGTTTGATTGGCCTCTTTTCCTCTTTTTGAGATGCAAACTTTATTTGGTTCTTCAGTTACACATGTTGCAGGTTGCAGTTAATCTCATTCCTCTGACCCTGAGGTCGAAGATATTGTCTAGGTTCCTGACGGTCCTGATTTATTCTGAAAGGCTAAGCCATTGTGCACTCCAAATATATACACTAATTTTCTTAAAGAAATCAAGCAGGAGAGTTGCTGGATTATATTGATAGAACGTTTAGTTCAATCACCCCGAACACTTCTGTCTGCCACCTCTCAACTCTCACCAAAAAAATCGATCTGGTGTCTAGGGGCGCCACGGTTCGCGAGGTCGTCGCCATGCCACCCTTCCCTAGATTGAAAACTGGCGTGG
>JADLZK010002772.1:0-76366 GCA_015847255.1 Hyparrhenia diplandra
TAGTGGAGAGATGGAGGGACTCACGCACGCGGGCTTCACTGACTTGGCGCTAGTCGTTGACGGCCCGCCGCACGGGGCTCGGGTAGTGATTAATAATCACTACCACGGGTACTACTTAGCGCAGCCCTATATATATATATATATATATATATACACCTATGTGCTATACTACACCTAGGTGTAGAATGAGATTCTACACCCGTGCACCTAAACTAACCAACCGCACAACCAAACCAGACCAGCCCGGCTCGCCCAGTCCGCTCCTGACCCGCTAACCCCCCTAACCTGCTAAGCACCCGACCGTCTTCAGTTTTCAATTCCTCCCGTGCGTTCTAGCTTTGTGGCGGCGGCGGCAATTTTTTGGGAGGGACGACGGTGGCGGCTGCGATTCGCGAGGGGCCGTGGCGAGGGGCTCCGCGGCACCACGCGTGGGGCTCAGCTTCTCCTTCTTCCCCCTCCCCGTCCCCCCTCTCAATCCTCCTAGGCGATATCCTTGCGCGGTGATCCGCAAGCACGGGTGTTCCTCCCATGGCGACCACGCAGCGCGGGGGGCCTCGCCGCACCGGTGCTCTCGACCACCACCCTTTTCGCGAGCCCCCGCAGATCCCTTCGCGTCGATGGTGCTAGGGGACCGGGGAGTGAAGGCCATGCTGGGTGAATCTGTAGTCGTGAGCATCAGGGAAGGTCAGCCGAGGAGGACGGGGGTCTCACGTCTTGCTCTTGCGCCGCACCGGTGAGTACCACACACCCCGTATTCCAACCCCCCCCCCCCCACCCCCCAAAATGGAGGTCATGGATCTGTTAGGTTTTAATTTTTTTGCTTTGGATTTTTTGTTCGATTCAGCCGATGCGAGCACACACGATCACACTGGTCAGTGAACAGAGCAGGAACGTGGACTCGGGTTGAGCCCTCTACCCTATCTATGTTCAGTAATTTTTGGCTTCAAAGAATGGATTAGCACCGATGCCTTATTTGTTAGTCCAAGAAGCACAATATGTGTGTTAGTTTAGTATGCGCAGTAGTTCCTCTCTCCATTCAATGCTTTTTGTGCATAATTTAGTAATTTTGTTGTTTCTCGGTTCATTAGTTACAAGCAATGATCTTCCCCTGGTTCAGTAATTAGGAGCCATGATCTTCCTTTCGCCCATGCTTTTAGTAATTAGGACTCCGCCTGCGAGTATTCTGTTGCCGACGAAACCGTGAGTCGCCGAGAGGAGCGCCCACTTTTGAGTGCCTCGATCGATTCATGCACGCAGACTATCGAGTGGTGGGTAGCGGTCTGGCGTAGTAAGGCAAGGTATTGGTATTTCCTAATCTTGGAACTACATTGCGAGAATCCGTCTTGTTGGTCCGGAAAGCTCTTGATAAATGTCTCTTTCTTGTCTTTATTTGATTGATTCACCGATTGATTCACCGATTCTAATTACTAAGCGATTGATTCACTCATTTTTTATTTGTTTTTCTCAAGAGAAAGTCTGTATGCCAGTAATTTTTTGCTCATTATTGCCCATCATTCAGTGAACCAATATTGATAAAAATTATGCTACATCAATTACCGAACTAGGGGTTGCTAATTGAGTTTAATGCATTCTATATTCAGTTTTTGTCTATGTTCAAGAATGTTCGTTGAGTAATTAGCATCTTTTTGAGTAATAAGCATCTTTGTGATTTTCTATGTTTAGTAATGCTTTTTGGTTGAGTAATTCAGTAATATGTGCAATGCTTTGCTTGCAACAAAGAAGATGCAAAAGGCAGACCATGCTCATTGGCGCAGTGGGATTTAGAAATCGGTGGTAACATATTCTCGCTTCAAATTTGACTTGTTCAAGTAATCCTAACTGATTTTTTCCACAATAATAATGGATGGGAACTAATTTCAGATAGATAGTTGGCTGCATCCTTGGGCTCCAGGCAACATTTTTTTCTTGCTTGTTGACAGCTTCGAGGAGTTAGGGGCAACTACAAGCCTAGTGATCGGACTATTGGAGGTCCAATTTCTTGAAAAAAGTAAGTGCAAGACTGTTTGTTTTTATTCAGCGGTCTGTAAAGTTTTTAGCAACTGATTTGTGCTTTTCATATGGAAAATACTAAGTAATCATATGGAATTGCTAAACACAATATGCCTTCAGTAATCATTCTTCCATAATCCAAGAGACAAAAATTGTGTTATGTTCTACGCTGATTCATCGACGAAAGTGGTAGAAAACTGCTATGAGCTTTGTTGATAGTTTCTCAAATTGTTTAGTAATCTTCTTTTTTTTTTTTTGTATAGTAATTTTCAAGCAACTACTGAACGTATGTAGAATGTTCATTAGTTTTCATCCTAAAATAATTGGTAAACATTTTGCTTGAGTAACTTGGTAGTTAATTAGCATTGTGCCTAATTTTCTATATTAGGCTTTTTCTCGAGTTCATTAGCAGACTCAAAGTCTCTCCCTATTAAATACCATTTTTTTTTTGCTGAAGTAATATATTAGTCTAGTAATATAGCTTTGTTGAGTAATAGTCCAGTACTAGTCTAGTAATATAGCTTTGTCTAGTAATAGTCCGGATAATAGCTTTGTACAAGAATAGTCCAGTAAATGTCGACACATGAACCCACACTATTTTAAACCATGAGGGCATACCATTCTGCATTATTCATTGTCGAATAATAGTCTATTAATATTTTTCGTTGTTCATCGGTAATTTTTATTTATTCATTGACCCAGACCTACCATTCTGCATTATTATATTTTGATCTAGAGGAGGTTGGTGCCCGATGCCATGAGCTCTATGTTCAAAATCATATTAAAAGAGGCTTCAAGCTACAACAACGGCAGGAATTCCAAGCGACATGAAACTCTACAATGCAAGCTCTCGCTCGTTTGTCGCCATGGCAATTTTCTCCAAGAATCTCAATCTTTTTCATCGCACAAGATGGCGTGCTCAAATATGCGAGCAAAGTTCTAGAATCATTGAGGCTACCATCATGAAGCAAGTGGATGTGTGCATGGGATTTCTATAAAAATAAAACCGATTTGTTTATGTCTCTCATTTGCCTTGTTGGTTGTAGCACATGTTGGTGCTCAGTTTCGATTACTTTTGTAACCAACTATGACTCAAAAAAAAAAGTTTATTTGTTAATTAGTAGTACTAGTTGAAGCAAACTTGTTTGTATAAGCACATGCTAAAGACCTCATCCTCTTCAAGCACTTCATGTATACTCATTTGCTTTAATTTGTACCCTCTTGGTGACCTCTTGTATGTTCATGATTGCAATAATATGCCATGGTTACTTTGGCGACTTGAGATTTTTGGTAATTCAGTAATCATATACCACCATTGGTAATTTAGTTTTTTGGTGATTCAATAATCATGTAATTATATATACAATGTATAGAACGGTAGAACCCATATCTAGTAAATTAAAATAATTCTTGATAGAAATGCATAAGTAGTATTGTTCAGTAATTTATATTTTTATCATTTGGATTCACTAATTGAGCATCCCATCAGCTTCAAGCATCAACTTAGACAGAGTTAGCCAAACAAACAAACACAATTTCAGTAATCCGGTTATGGCTATGATCACTATATGATTAGTAATGCAAAAAGAGATAAATATAATAAAAAGGCGATGATATATTTTTGGCTCAATAAAGAGATCGCTAGTTGATCCAAGTAACCATAACTACCATTCATACGCACACCGGTGATCATCAGTAAACCTTTAGTATTTTTGTGTCAATAAGCTTCATTTATTTTTCATTAGTTTTCAATAATTGTTAAATTTAGGGTTTTGGAGCAAGTGTTGTTTTAAATGCATGCCCCCTACCGGGCAATGGGTTTTTGGGGCAAGTGTCTTTTCAAAAGAGCGTTTATTGTCATGGTGTTTGCTCATTAATACATGCTTAGTAATTTATGGTCAGTAATTTTCAAGATTACGGCATAGAGCGTTTGCTGAGATTAGGGTTCAAGGCGTATGCTGAGATTAGTGTATGTAGCGTCTATTGAGATTATTGTTTATGGCGTGTGCTGAGATTAGTGTAGATAGCTCAGTAATATATGGTCAGTAATTTATTAGTTTAGGGTATAGGGCTTTTGATGAGATTAGGGATCCAGACGTTTTATCTCGAGCAGTGAAGTTGTGTGCACACTTAACACAATTTTGCAGAGATTAGGGTTCACACGTTTTGTAGAGATTAGGGTTCACACGTTTTGTTGAGATTAGGGTTGACACGTTTTTGCCGAGATTAGGGTTTTACACATTTTCTTTGTGATTAGGGTTGACACATTTTGCTTTGTGATTAGGTAGACACATTTTGCAGAGATTAGGGTTCATGGCGGTTGCCGAGTTTAGGGTTCATGCCGTTTGCTGAGTTTAGGGTTTGTAGTGTTTGTCGAGTTTAGGGTTCACACATTTTGCTATGATTAGGGTTCACACATTTTGCTGAGATTAGGGTTCACACATTTTGCTGAGATTAGGGTTGACACATTTTGCTGTGATTAGGGTTCACACATTCTGCTGAGATTAGGGTTCACACATTGTCCTGAGATTAGGGTTCACACATTGTCCTGAGATTAGGGTTCACACATTATGCTGAGATTAGGGTTCACATGTTTTGCTGAGATTAGGGTTCACACATTTTGCTAAGATTAGGGTTGGCACGTTTTGCTGAGATTAGGGTTGACACATTTTGCTGTGATTAGGGTTGACACATTTTGCTGTGATTAGGGTTGACACATTTTGCTGTGATTATTGTATATAGCATCTATTGAGATTAGGTAAAGGTCGTGTCTTTGAGATTAGGGTTCAGGGAGTCTGCTGAGATTAGGGTCATGGCGTCTGCTGAAATTAGTGTATATAACGTCTATTGAGATTAGAGTTCATGGCATTTACTGAATTTAGGGTTCAGGGCATGTTGCTGAGATTAGGGTTTATGGCATCTGCTGAGGTTAGTTTAGATAGCTCAGTAATCTATGGTCAGTAATTTATAAGATTAGGGTATAAAGAGTTTGCTATGATTAGGGTTTGTGGCGTCTGCTGAGGCTAGGGTAGATAGCTCAGTAATCTATGGTCAGTAATTTATAAGATTAGGGTATAGGGCGTTTGCGTAAATTAGGTTCGGGGCATCTACTTAGATTAGGATTCATGGCGTCTGCTGAGATTAGTGTATGTAGCGTCTATTGAGTTTAGGGTAAAGGGCTTGTGCTGAGATTAGGGTTCATGGTGTCTGCTGAGATTAGTTTTTCTAGCGTCTATTGAGATTAGGGTTTATGTCATTTGCTGAATTTAGGGTTCGGGACGTATTGCCGAGATTAGGGTTTATGGTGTTTGATGAGGTTTGTGTGGATAGCTCAGTAATCTATGGTCAGTAATTTATAAGATTAGGGTTCAGGGCGTGTGCTGAGATTAGGGTTCATGACATCTACTGAGATTATGGTTCAGAGCGTCTGTTCAGATTAGATTTAGTGCGATTGCTTCGTTTAGTGTTTAGAGCATTTACTATGATTAGGGTTTAGAGCGTTTAGTGAGATAGGATTTATAGCGTTTACTGAGATAATATACGCTCAGTAATATATAGTCAGTAACAACACGCTCAGTAATATATAGTCATTAACAACATTTTTTTCTCTGTAATGCATCATATCTGTTTCAAAGCGCATATCAAATTTTGGCACTAAGTTTGAAGACAACTTTTCATCGTGTTAGCTTTTTTTTTTTTTTTTTTTTACTCAGGAGCAGAATTCGTAATTGCACACTAGAATGGATTCTACTGTCAGATTGAAAAATGAGACATTACTGAACTAATAATTCACAGAAAAGACACTTTTATGCAGTAACTAGTATCTCAGTAATCCCTTTACACTCGGTAACCATAAGTGCAATCTAGTAACCTAGTAGTATCTTAGTAATCCCTTTACACTCACTAGCCATAACTGTGATTCAGGAACCCAGTATCTCAGTAGTATCTTCTAGCGTGTGTTCTATCCATCCTCTTTGTGCTCATAAGCAAGCTTCTTTCTCTTCCCTTTGTTGGCACGCCCTACCGAAGCAAGTTTTCTTGCATTCACTAACACCCTGCATGCGCAACTCAGACAGAGTTAGCCAAACAAAGAAACACAATATTTCAGTAATCCAGTTACGGCTATGATCACTATACGATTAGTAATGCAAAAAGAGATCACTCTAATAAAAAGCTGATGATATATTTTTGTGCCAATAAAGAGATTGCTAGATGATCCAGTAACCATAACTACCATTCATACGCATACTAGTGATCAGTAATTCGCGTTGTTGAAACATCGCTCTGCACAATTGTCCAAAACTACCTCTGATATTACCAAGATCAAAATGGCAGCTGTTCTGCTGCAAGTGGAGGCGCTAGAGATCAAATTAGAGAAGCACTGCTAGCTTGTGTGATTGGTAGATCGATGCAGAGTGAGTGGTGGTTAGATCAGTCACTATCATCTCAAGGTGGTCAACAACAGGTCATGGCCATTGACGCATGCATCTGTTGCTGTCAGAGAGTCTCTCTCCATGGTCAATCTAGTCGACATGCTGGTGTGAAAAGCAATGATTCCTATTACTGCTACAAACTGAATTTCGTTGAGAACCACTACAGAATTGTCAACAAAAGAATGTAGATTCTGCACACTAGAACAAACTGTAAAGAACAGTACAGATTTTTGGACAACAGAGAAACGCACAGGCTAATTTCTGTGAGATCCTGACGGCGACGATGGAAATCCAACAAAATTGTACTACTGAATCATAGGATAAACTGAACAAGCTGTGAGTAAGTACATCAATGGCAGAATCCAGACAAGATGGATGACAAAATTAAGCAGATTGAGATTTTTTCGAAGCAATTACCGAGAGGAATCCTAAGTGCCGCCTGGATCTGCTACTTCCTGCTGTGCGCATAGAATATTTTGAAGGAAGCAAAATTACTGAGAGGAATCATGTGCTCTCAATTACCGAGAGGGAAATCTGAAATCAAGTAAAATATTCACCTGATTGAGGGGCGGATGGAGACCTGCGCTCTAGCTTGATCGCGCGAGCTGCCCCCTGGCCTCCTGCCGTGCGTCGGTCGGCCCTAACACCCGTGTGCCCCCGGCCGCTCGTCCGGGCCACCTCGTCGACCTCCGCACCCGAGCAGCTTCGCGCTCACCGCTCGCGGCGGCAAAAAGGAAGCCCTCGCGTGCCGCCGTTGACGCCCTGTACGCCGCTGCGACCGGGGCCCTCGTCGCTCGTCGCGCCCAGGACCCGCGCTACCGCTGACGCCGTGCCCGGGACCCGCGCGTGTCGCCACCGCCCTCGCCGCTCGCCGCACCCAGACATGTGTGCTCCGCTGAAGGCCGCGGTCGAAGACGCCTCGCGCTCGCAGCTCGCGTCGCTACGCGCCGCTTCGCTGCTCGCGCTCGCGTCGGGAAAAAGAAGCCCGGGACGGGGACAGGGTGCGGGGTTCATTTAACGGGTCGGGAGGTGGAGGGGTGGGATCCGGTTAGGGGTGGCTGGGCGTTAAGTTGGTCAGGTTGGCTGGCCGGGGTAGAATGAATTCTACACCCGAGGTGTAGAATAGCGCTGCCGTGTGTATATATATATATATATATATATATATATATATATATATATATATATAGGTCCGTAGTGGAAAAAAAAATCCCTAGCATGCATGCGCCACACAGGAGAACGAACTAATCGAAGACACGTACACAATATCTAATGGGCATGTCCCAACGCATGCACTTGGTTGATGATGAATGGATACATATCCAAGTGACAAATCTGACAGTCGTTCTCACGATAATCTTTTGTACTTGTGTTACAATATCGCTAGCTCTTATTAGGCCGGCCGATAGCTAATAATACTCCTAGAATGTTGCCGTTGACTTGTACGAAACTTTCTTTGCGCACTACTAGTTAGTTTCACAAATATAGTGCGTCTACTACATGCATGGTGGGCGCTTCTCTTATCTATAGTACGTGTCATATACCATAAGGCACCACACATATATTGAACGGAAATAATGAAAGCCTATGCACTACGCAGCATGCACTACACATACCTTACCGTGACCAAGATATGTAGGACAGCTATACTAGCTGTGCTGCACAACACTGGTGGATCGGATCGAGTGGAGGATATGTTTATGCATGTAACTAAAGAATCTTGTCACGACTAGTAGCCATCCATCTTTTTGTCTTATGCATGTTGGTTAATTATATATTATGAGATGTATACTCTGATCGATAAGATATGCGGATAGATAATAATAATGTCAGCTCACCGAACAATATCACTAATAACACGTACTATGCCTAGTGAACGAAGCTTGGCTTTTCCAGCATGCGAGTGTTAGAGAGTGTATGTGGGGTACTGTGATGATGAGGATAACTTACCTAGGGATGGATTTCAGTAAGTGGACCTAAGTCACATCACGAACGACGGTCGTACTCATTTCCGACCGGCCTTAGCGACTCGATCATGGACGACCGCACCAACAAAGTCAACCTGCCTCTTCCTGCCTTTTTGTGCTCCTAAACTTTTTTTTTTTTTCTTTTTCAGTGTTCGTCACCTTTTGGGCTTTGCATGGTCAACGGGTGCACCATCAATCATCATATCGCTTGGAAATGCCCATCTCCTGTGCACCGCGACGCTTGTTGGGCTTCAAGGTTACACGCCCAATTGGGCCAAGGCCCACCCCGGCATAATCAGCCGGCTCCTAGATCAAGGCCCACAACTGTGGCGCTGTCCACTCTGATGGGTCTCCATTTGGAGCTCCACGGAGGTGGGCCGAGACACAAAGTATCAAGAGGCCCAGGGGCCAAATCTGCAAACCGTATCAATCTTTCTCTGCTGCGGGTTTTTCGTTCGGAAAATTATGTGTATGGCCTAGAAAAAAAAAGTTGTTTAGGTGTTTTTGACCCTTTTCCAAATGAATTTAGCTCTATGGTCTCAATTCAAACTTTATTTAGTTGTATGGCCTTCCGTCCAAATTTAACCTTCAATGGTGTTAACTCTGGTGTAAAAAGATCTTTTTACTCTTGATGGAAAAAAAAAAAAAAAAAAAAAAAAAACAGAGGTTTGTTTCATTTTTATACTACTAGTTTCCAGGCGTTTGTGGTTCTGGAGGCGACCAAGCAACTGAGCTGCTACCTCGGTCAAAAAAAAAAAACATAATTCTAGTCTAATAAATCTATAAATAGAAAATGTTAGTGGTTGTATGCACTTGATCGAAGCTTCTACTTGCTACTGAGAAGTTGCAGGATTCATGGGTCTGGTCATTACGTAGCTAGTTTCTTTCTGGAGTAAAGAAAACTGTGAGTATACACTCCTGGTACAAGCTTCTTGAATTCGTTCTGTACCAGTTCTGCTGATATATGTTCCACGTGTGGCTGACGTCCGTGCGTTGTTGGTCTAATTACACCAGAGTTGTAGAGGAAACAAAAATGAAACACAACTCTGTTTTTTATTTTTTTCCATCAAGGGTAAGAAGGTATTTTTACACCAGAGTTAACACCGTTAGAGGCCAAATTTGGATGGAAGGCCATACAGCTAAATAAAGTTTGAATTGAGGCCATAGAGCTACATTCGTTTAGAAAAAGGCCAAATACCTAAATAACTTTTTTTCGAGGGCCATACACCTAATTTTTCCTTTTTGTACCGTAAGGATCGTTGGTATCTATATTTTTTTTTTTTGCGAACCATCTACAGTTGTATACTGTACCAACGCTCACGTGAGTTCTGCAGTAGTAACTAGTAAGTATCATTTTTCACGTCTGCAAAATCAAATGGAGTTTGTTAGAGCTCCATGACACAAGCAGAAGTAGGCTGGGAGATCTAAAGGATTGAAACAAACTTATCCGTTAATATTTGGATATACGGCTGGTATGCTAATTCGAATAAGAGTACCGTGACATACTCATATAACCTATAGTCCTACATACGAAAATATACTCATCTCCAGTCATGGAGCTAGCGGTGGGGTAAGGGGGCTCAAGCCCCCTACTGCTACCGTGCTAGTGAATCGCCTCTGGCTGAAGTTTTCTTGAATTTTTAGCTGTAGATGTATAAGACATGGACCTAGTGGTGGGGCAATGTTTTTTTTTTTTTTTTTTTTTGAAAAGGGGCAATGAAATTTTAGTTGTAGATAATGTGTTTATAATGCATCTGGTGGTTGCTTTCAATCTCGTTTACGAGAAGGGAGTAACTACTCTTGGGGTAAAAAAAAAAACTCACCCTTTTAATAACACTACTATAATTCCGTGCTAACGTCTACGGTTTAATTAGGTATTGCAAACGAAGCAACTAAAAGTGACCCTTCACACAACCAAACATAACAGGAAACTGGATGTACTCCTCCGGGTTGGTATTAGAAGTCGTTTTTTAGACAAGGTTTGGGCCAAACATTGAGAATATAAATCATCAATAACTTTTAATTTGTTGAGTTTGTAAATGTGAAAATTATATGAATAGATTTGTTTTTAAAAATACTTTGATAAAAGTATACATATATCACATTTTCATAAATATTTTTATAATAACAAGAGGTCAAAGTTGTGTTTGAGACCGTGTTGCTGTCCTAAACGACTTCTTATACCAGCCCGGAGGGAGTACATATGTATTTCTCATGTGAACACATCATTTACAAATAAGAACCATAATAGGAAATCTTGATGAGGTTATCTAACAAACTTAGTGCAATGAATATAACCCTAACGTACCTAATCCACACCTCCGCCATCGCATGCTGAGCAGCACAGGGAGACGAACCCACTCCGCATCACCGCAGACAAACCTAACCCTAACCTACCTAATCCACACCTAGTAGAGTAGGGTATATACAACGACTGCCAAATTTACCGGTCCCCACCCTCTTCGACGCCAAAGACATAGAGGATCTGGCGGATTCGGTGCCAGATTGAAAATCGCATGTGAATCGCCCTTCTTTAGTGAGGATGCCGGAGAGAGGATCCGGCGGATTCAGCGTCAGATCGAAAATCGCCTGTGAATCGCCCTTCTTTACCGTTGCTCTCGAGAAAGAAGGGGAAGGGGCACACTTTTGCAGATCCTCTCAACCGATGGGCCTCAATTTGGAACTCCCTGGACGTGAGCCAAGACACAAGGTATCAAGAGGCCCATGGGCCAAATTTGCAAACCTGTATGGCTGTATCGATCCCTCGAGAAAGAGAGATGTTAATATTCAGACATACAGAGATAACGAAACGTCACGATTCCTGCTGCTGCTTCCCCTTGAATACTTCAAACGCTCAGCTGCTCTAAACCGCCGAATATAGCTGATGAGGTCACTGATCAGATACTGAACCTATTATTTTTCAGGATCCTCTTCTGGGATGCATGCAGCTAGCTCACTTTGGTCACTTTCGTCGTCGTTTGCATTGTCCTACTCGATCCTTGCCAAACACACTAGTTATTTCACAAGTTGCATATCTAGGTGTAAACCATTAACACTTTCACTTTCCGACGATACATATTGATACTGCTCTACTTCAAGAACAATGGGCGGCAGCTCATTGCCACAGAGTTGGTAGCCAACAAGCATATATGTGCAGCAAGTTGCAACTAGGACAACAGATACATACAGCTGCCGATTGGCACCATCTCGTTTCTCTGTTTATTTAATTTGTTCCTAGCCAAACCAACTTGTAGCAGTAGCATCTTCCTTTTGATTTTGAGTGTAAAGAAGATAGCCCTTGTTCGGAGTTAGGAACTTTCCATGAAAATTAGGGATCACACTAGCTACCCTACCTTGAACAGCACAGTTCCCACAATTGCGTTCTTTTGTGGACAGAGGTAAGGCAACATTATGACTGAACTGCAGTCTCTATATCAATTTACAATTTTAGATTGCAGCTAAATCAATCTGAACAATCATCATCATCTTTTTGCTTGAAAAGATCGAGTTACAACTTACAACATTAAACATGTTGCCTGGCTCTGTCCAGTCGATCAGTCAGATGGCGACATCTCTGCATGCAATTAGCAACTACACAAATCCCTACCCATTAATCTACGGCCTCGATCAGCACCTCATCAGCCGGTGTACGAAGAGCAGGACCCAGACGAAGAAGAACACATCAAGGGCTTGTATGGCCTCTGGCAGATGCGGTCCATGACGACGACGAAAGCCATGACCATGGCACAGTCAGCGTCCGGCATGACGGTGAGGCTGAACACGTCTTCACCAAGCGTGACCGACTCCGACGACGCTGCTGCACCAGCCTTCTTCCTGGTTATTCTCGCCACCTCTTGGCCGTCTCTGCCGCTCCGGATCTTACAGCTTCTCCTCCAGAAGCTACCCTGCACCGTAAAGCTTGGGACTTGCTGAGCTGCTGCTGATCCTGATGCTGCCATGTACACTTCCGCTTCCTCAGTGCTGCCTTTCACGAGTGAGCATTTTCTCATTGAGAAGAGATGTTGCCGTCTGGGGAAGCTCTGCTTGTCGCCGCTGGTGGATTCTTCTGATGATGCTCTGTAGCAGTTCCATTGGTCGCGCATGCTGAGAATCTGCAGTCACGGTAGACGTAAGGCAGCACATTGGTATTCATATTCAAAACTGACTGGCGGGGAATAAAGAAAGGGTAACCAAAGGGAGATATATATATAGATACTACTAATGCTAAAATCTGTTTATTTTATTTTGCAGCTCTGGTCATTATTGTTGTTACTGTTTATTACAGCTGTAAGAGTGAAGTGATAAGTTTAATTACATCGTTGAGCATTTCAAAGCGCGTGAAAACAAAACAAGAGCTAACCATAATGTCAGAGAAACCAAGGTATTTTGGTTGTTTGCAGGCTTTTGGACAAAAGTGCTTGTGTGTTTTTCAAGTAGGAATGTAGGATGCATGCTCTTGCAGCATCTGTCATCTGTGTGTACAATACAAGCTTCTTCAGATAGTTGCATTTTGCAGAGGACTAGGTACGAAATCTTTGGACTTGTGTTAACAGTCCACTAGCAGTGCCAGTGAAATAAATATGTTATTCATTATCAGACTTGAGAATTGCATTGGCGAATCACTTTGTTAGATACTGCAAATAAATCTGTGGAGCACAGTTGCTTCTGAATTCCGAATTGGTGGGGGTTTGGATCGCAATGCATGATCTAGAACTAGAAAGGAACTAATCCCAGACACCACCTACCATATATCTTTGCCGGCCTCTTCGCCCACCTAACAAGAAAGATTGTGCATTTCTTGATATCTTCTCCGGCCGGCCGGATTGGCAAAATGGAAGATCGTCATCCATACACCACACTACGAATAATCAATCAATCCTCTACTATGCTCTATGTGGATATGGGGTGCGATCAATTAATCATAAATCATCCCTAATCAACAACGCAAAACCATACACAATCAATCAATCAATCAACCAGAGCGTATACGTACCTGCGGGCGGAGGGCCAGGAGCGGCGCGCCGCGGCCATCCATGAGGAGTAGCTCGCCGGCGAAGAGCTTCCGTCGTCGCGAGTAGTTGTCGACGCGGAACGCCAGACCGCCGGCGGCGTCGTAGACGGAGAAGCCGTCGGTGCCCTGGAAGCCCATGCTGGAGCGCTTCCACACCGTGTACACCGCCGGCTGACCGTGGCCACGGCCACCGTCCTCCCCCGCGTCGCGGCGGCTGGTGACGATGGTGGTGGCAGTGACCACACGACCACCGCCGCCGCCGCTGCCGTCGTCGTGATGATGAGCGTCGGCGACGACGGCGTCGGATGGGTGTACCCGCGTGGCCGCTATGCTGCTGCTGGGGCTCGACGTCGTCGACGATCGCGGTGGCACCGGGTGCATGGCTTGTTCGACGCGCGCTTTGCTTCGTTTGATGGATGGATGGAGAACACACAAGTTGCTAGCTACAAATGCCTGTACTGTACGTTTGCAGTGCGGCTCCTCGATCTTTATATACGACCCAGAAAAAGAAGAAAGTAGCACAGTCATCAGTCATATCCAACTTTTCCACTGCACTTTTTGCGATGGACGGTTGTTTTTCGTGCGTTGGATCGCCATGTATGCATGGTCTTTTGCCTTTTCCACTGCACTTTTTTTGCACACATGGACATGGATGAGAGAGTTTGTGGCTGGTGAGTTCGCGTAGTGCACGAAGGCAGGGCCCGTTCTGCGCTCCCGACCGTTAGGGTGCCCCCTGGCGGACCGCCCCAGCTCGCCTCCGCCGCCGGCCGCCACCCCGGCGCCGGCGGCACCGCCCACCATCTCTCCCTCCCCTTCCCCTACCTGCCCCCCTCTTCCTCCTGCTGCCTCCGAGCTCGCAGATCCGGGCCCTCATGCTGCCCACGACGCAGCGCGTTGCACAGTCCGTGGGAGCTCGCCGCCGCCGCCCCTGCCTCGCCCGGCGCAGCGGCCGCCGGGGGACCTAGCCACGCCGGCCCTGCGTGGATCCGGCACTGGTGCCCCTCGGGGAGGCCCCCGGGGCCTTGGAGGAGGGCACCCACCCGCGGTCAACTCCGGACGGCCGCCCGGGCTGCACTGCTGGGGCCGCCGATGCGGGTTCGGGAGATGTCGCCGCCGCCGCGATTCCGCTGCTGGGGCGCGGCCACCTCGGCCTTGCCACCCGGAACCGGAGGACGGCGAGATCGATGGTGATGTTGACGACCCGACCTGCTCGGCACCGACCGCGAGAAGCCCTCGCCGCCGCCGCGCCGCCGGACTCGGGCGGCTTCTTCGCTGGGAGCCGGCCTGGCTGGGCTGGCCTCTCCGTCTGTGCAGCCGCTTCAGCAGGAGACACCTCACCGCGCCAGCACAGCCGCCCTTGTGGGTGCGAGAGGGTCGCGCCGTGCTCGGACCCCGAGCTCCTCCCCGCAGGTCACTCGCCCGAAGCTGCCCCCTTTTTCCGTCTTGCTCGCCGGGTCGGATGGTGCCCGACATTGTCCCCCGTGCGACCATCCGCCCCAAGCTCGTCGCCGACTCCATCCGCCATAGTTGCTGCATTGGTGGGACGTGGGGGCTCGCTCCCGAGGACCTCATCGCCATCGAGGACCTCTCGACGCCGATGGAGGCCCCGGGCCGGTCCTCTTCCCCTCCTCCTCCGGCAGGCCGAAGCACTCGCGGTGGGTGTGAGGCCTCCTCCGATGATGAGGAGGACGTGGTGGAGGAGGTGTGTGTGCCCAGGCCCGTGCTGCGAGGCTTCGCCCGGTCCTCGACCCGTGGCGAGCCCCGCGTCGGCGCTGTTGCCCCCTTCGTGGTGGGTGCTGTTGGTGGACATGCACCCGCTCGCAGGCGTTACCGCCGGGCGGCATCGGGGGCGACCACGGCGGCCTCGTGGCGGTACCGCGCATCGCCGCCTTGGTCCGTTGCCCACGGCGAGATACCGTGCATCACGCCCGGTCCACCTCTACCTCGGTACCACACTCCTCGCGCGCCGCGCCGGCCGACGTCGATGGCTTCACTCTTGTTGTAAGCCGTCGGGCGAGACGACGGCGGGGGCCCCGGCCACTCGCCACCGGCGGCCCGTGCCGAGCTCGCTCGTCGGCCTCGCTTCAAGCCCGGGCGGAGGGTCACCCGCCACCCATCGCACCTCCGTCCACGATGCCTTTCCCGCCTCAAAGACGAGGCACCGGGCTAGGGACTGCAAGCAACACCACCTTCGCCGTCCACCTCGGCGCCCTTCGGTGTGTGCGCGGGCGCACTCCACACCATACCGTCGACCGGCGGTGGTGATGGGTGGGGGGAGCTGGCACGCCCGAGGCTGCAAACGGTCCCGATCATTGTTGGGCGAGATCATTTGTCCGCCCCTCGGCAACGATGTCGCAGATGCACGCGAGTGGTCCTCTTCGACATCGACAACACAGCCGCCCTTTCGCGGGGATGCAAGTTGCCCCCGCCGTCCGACGCCGGAGGCAACGGGCGCCGCCCGCAGGTGCGGCGCAAGCTAACTGGGGGACCAACCGTCATCGACGGGCTGCTCTGAGACCCACTCGCTTCTACAGGACAAGGCCGCGGACCCTGTCGTTTGGGTTGACCCCATGCTGGATGAGCTCGCGGCCTTCCCTGCTACGCGCCCATCCGCCTCGTCCAGATTGCAAGATCCCCCTCGCCGCCCGCGTGGTCCAGCTCAGCTTTTGCGGGACGCTGATGCACTTGACATGGTTGATGAGGTCGCTTGCGGCGGGGGTGCTACATCGACACCTTCCCCGCCCCGCATCGCGACAGACGTTGGCGGTGGTCGTTTCGCCGACACGGACGTCAGAGGTCGAGGCCCCGGATTTGGATGCTCATGACCTGCCGGAGGTGGTCGTGGCCTCCCGGGGACCTCTCTCGATGTTGTTGCGCTTGAAGGGGGTGATGATGGGAGCTCGATCTACTGGCGTCGATCGAGGAAGAAATCTGCCTCCCTTCCGGACCCGATATTGCGTAGCCGCCCAAAGCCGAGGCGTGCGGCGACACGCCGGTCTCCATTACCACCCTCGGGAGGAGTGGGCGCATTGCGCCAAGCCACCTTTGGCGCCTAATGCTACGCGGCAAGCCCAGGTCGTGCTGCTAAAGAAGTTGGGAATACAAGTGAACGAGGACGCCCACGACAAGGACATCGACACCGGTTTCATTCAAGCATTCCGAGGCGATATGTGTCCCGGGAAGCGTAACGCCCTCCGTGTGTTGCTCAATGGCGAGTTCAACCCAGCGGCTCTGAACCTCAACGTAACTGGCACGGGTGATGTCATGGAGTGAGCCGTGCCTAAGCGACTGCCCAAGTCCCCACAGCGGTGGGTATACGTCAACGGTGCGTCGCGGGGTTTGCTCCTAGGCCGATGTGCTCGTGTCTCTCTGCTACTGCTGCCTCTTATGTAATCTTCTAATTCGTTGTTTTTAGTTGGTTTTGGAGGTTCGGTAGTCTCGCGACTACCGTCTCTCCTCTTGGTGTAACAAAACTCTATTCTACTTAATGAAGAATGCGCCTAGGCGTTATCGTGAAAAAAAGTTCGCAAATGCGTGGCCATAGATGCAATCCACTTTACCTTTTTTTTTCCCACACAACTTGACACACGCGCGCGCACCACAGTCGTCATGGCCACGCAAGACCGATCGATCGTACATGGTGAAGGCTACTAAGCACTAGCTCCATCTCAGCTCAGTGCTGCTGGCAGAAAGCATGCAGAGAAAGACGTCGCCACTCGCCAGTGCAGAATCAATTAAAAGAGTTGTGTGCCAGTCAACAAACACAGGACTATAGGGGAGACTAGAAGCCATGCATATAATGACCTCTTTGGCAAACAACATGGTTTTCTTTGCTCTCAACCACGTAGCCGGTAGTCACATATAGATGTTCTTCACTAGCTCACCTTGTGAAGAAATGCTGCCTTCACATCCATTTTCTCTGATTCCAAATCAAATAGAGCAAGCAAAACTAGTAATATGTCCGAATGGAAGTATGCTTTACAACTAGAGAAAATACTGCATGGTAATCAGTTCCCTCTTTTTGGCTGACTCACTTTGCCATCAATCTTGCTTTGTATTTTAGAGCAACATCTAGAGGAGCATCTTTGACATTCACCTCTTTATAGCCAACAATCTTATACCCATTGGGCGGAAAGACCAAGTCCCAAGTGTCATATTCTTATGCAATCATTCCATTTCTTCTATCATAGTCCGTAACCAAACTAGTTGCCTCGGGACTACTAACTACGTACATTTTCGTAAGTGTTAGACTCATCATGAACCATATCTACTGCCAAGCAAAAGTGGCTACACCTCTACCTCTCGCTAGTGGGTGACCCACTCTCCTTGGAGTTGTGGAGGTTTCCTTTGTCTCTGAGGACGATGTGCTATAATAGAGAGCCTCTGAAGCTCCATCTGAAACTGTATCACCAAACTCACTATTAGTTGTATCTCACTCATGATCTTCTTCACCTATGTCACCATGAACATTATTTGCAGGACTCCGAAGACAATGGTTGCTAACGCCGCTAACAGTCAATAACTAGAGTCTCCACCTCAAATGTTATCCTCTATGCTACCTCCTCTACCTCTAAATCACCACAAGAAGAAGCTCCACCTGAAGTGAAAGCATAGCCCAACCGTCGATAGAAGTAACAATCATCATCTCATCAAAGACATCTTTGCCGAAGATCACCTTAGGGGGCTTCTGATCTTTGCACTACAAACGATACCTCTTAACTCCAACACCAAAACCAATAAATACACAATTCAATGTCGAGGTTCTATACCCCTTAACTCCAACACCAAAACCAATAAATACACAATTGAATGTCGAGGTTCTAACTTGTTCTCATAAATTTGAGCATATGCATCGGAGATTGGACAACCAAATACACAACTTAGTCAGTTTACAAGCCTAAATGTACACTATAAGTTTTTAGAATTTGAAATTTGAATTTTTAGTATTTTTTCTCAAACGACCTAAGATGAAAATTCAACCTATAACTAAGTTGTAGTACTCAAAAATATTGTACAAGATCAAAAATTTATTTATTTGTGATCATTTAGGGGCTGAAATATGGAGTACAAGATTTCTAAATGTCAATCCAAAAGGATATCATTCTATAATTGGTCATAAGTGATTGTGTGGTGTAGTGCTAGGGAGTTGTGCGATGCAAGAGGTTTGGATCCTTTAGAATATAGTGTGTGGAATTCATGCGAAAAAAATACGAGACTTGTGACATGTGACCATGCATGTAGTGGCCACTCTTTGACAAAAAGAAATTTCTTTCGTCATAGTTTAATATCTTTTGTGATTTTTTGAAGAAAATATATTCTTAGGGGTAGCCATGGAAAGAGATTATTTTTAGGGATGGTCCTGAAACTGCCCTTATAAATGACTCATTTTTATAATCAATGGCATACTAGTGGTTTCAAAAACCATCCTAAAACGACAATTTTGATTGGGTGCAAAATTCTAAGATTGTGATACTGAGCAGCTTCCATAAGCATCATATAACGAACTCATTTTGGATTATTTCTTCTTTTAGAGAAATTGGCTTTCCATTCAATTTTAGCACAAACTAATGAGGCTACATTCAATTTTTTGGCTACAAATTGTATAATATTATACTATTATTCTCCCAACTTTGTCCAAATATAGATTGTTTAGGGTACTGAAACAATCTATGAGCTGAACTTTTGGCTAGCAATTTCTATAAAATATGACATTCTACATTTATGTTATGCATTTGACGACATCAATAGTACATTATTCTATGTTATTATTATATCTAATTATCTTTATATATTGATGATGAAAGACTAGCAATCAATCTCAAAATAGCTAAAATTTATGGTTGGAGGAAGCAATTTTTTTAGTACTAGAAATTAATTAGAACACAAAGTTGTTTGAAACTTTGGTGCTAATCAAATGAAATATGTGCATTGGCAACACAGGACTGTAGCACACAGCATGCAGCGGGTAAAAGACATCGGCCGTGAGAAACAAAGTGCACTCCCAAACAGAATCATAGCAACCTCATGAATCTTTCTTACAAAATTAACATGAGACATTCCCTATAGAAATGCCCATTGCTATTATATTATATTAGATCAATAATAGAAATACTAGCTTGATTAGTCTCGAATCAAGCGCGAAAGGGCCTCTAGCCTAGTGGTTAGAGTACCCGAGTAGCACCCAACAGACCGACTCCTCGTGGGAGAGAACTTAAATAGGTCTACAATATTAAAAAAATAGGCTAGGGTTTTCCTGTTGACTTCGTAAAAAAAGTCTTGAATAAAGCACATGTCACGTGAATAATCACTTTGGAGCTAGCCTAGAAACAACACGGACGCCAATAAGTAACACAATTAATGACAAGATTAGGTGTGCTTCTTAACCATATTTCTGATTATATCCACCTTTCCACCTAAGCTTTTTAACACATTTATGCATATCCTCATAATCACCTACTTAATCTATTGATGGTAGTGTTAGTGGTGGGTTTGGTATATTTTTTTGTGATTGTTGTGACTCAAGTGAGGGAAGGTGTGCGCTAAGGACGAATAATTAGCATTGCAAATTTGCAAGTTGCTATTTGTTTCGATGATGATAATATAATGGATCATGCAAGTTGGATGTACTATATATATCATACTACTGCCTAAGTGCCTATATCACTCAATAATGTGTTTTGTTGGCTTATATATGGCGGATCGATCAGTACTATTTGTCCATTCATGGGTGTGTACCTTATATTATTATTAGTGTCTAGAAATTAAATTAGGGCTATGAACCGTATAAAACTTGTTAGTTTCATTTAAACTTATATGCTTATGTAAGTAACTAATATGGCAGCAAAGTTATTAGCACAATGTTTGTGTAATGTAGCATGATATGTTATTCCTAAAAAAAAACATAATATGATACACAATTGTTGGTATGTTTTCTCTAATACTCCCTCTGTTCCAAATTATAATTCATTTTGGCTTTTCTATGTCCATAATAGCTTTTGTTCTGTATCTAGACATGATGTGTACTTAGATGCGTAGCAAAAAGCCATGCACCTAAAAAAAGGCAAGAACAACTTTCAATTTTTTATAATAAAATGTATTATTTGGTAGATACAACAAAACCAAGCATGGATTGTTTTTGCCTCTATATACCCCCACCCCCATTGGAAGGATGATATGCGAACATTATGCATGCATATATAACACTTAGAAACCCTACTGAGTGCATATAATCACAAGTGTACTAATATATCGCTAAAAGTCGATACACATGTGTAGTTCTTATAAGAAAATTGTTGCATTCAATAGGAAACTACCTTCTTTTTATCATTTAGATGCCTATATTTTTTCTAAAATTTTCGGGATGAAAAAGGTGGATTTTCCCAACCGAGACTATCATTGCCGTTTCTAAGTTCTAACAGTCTTGACCACCACACTAAGCACCTTTATTAGATGCATCTCAATATATGTTGAGATCATCGTATTTGACTAGCTTGTGACCGAGGGTGAGTGTGCAATAGTGTAACACCCGTGTTTTTTGCATCATTTTAAAATTCACTAAAAATTTGAACTTTTCGAATTACAACTAAAACTTGATTTACTTTCCGCCAAACCAAACCCTAGTTTGCGAAAAACCTTGCATTCAAAATCCACCATATAGAAATTAGACTCCCTTTTGTTTGTTACTTGTTGAGCTTATGGTGGCCAAGGTATGTATACTCGATCTAGACTTTAAATTATGGAAGTATTTATGCATGAGCATGGTTTACATTTTCTCCGGGAATAAATCTACAAACCCTAGACTACACGTGTGGGGAGACATATACTCCAAGCATCTCTAGATAAATTCCGGAATATATGTATACCAAACCCATAGGTAGGCCCTAGGAAAACAAAAGGGGAATATTAGGGGCAAGTATATTAATGCATGCATCCATGTGTATGCCCTTCCAACAAGTACATATGTGAGTGCCTATAATGATAAATCCTAAAGAACATATATGTACTTGAATAAATACAATTGGAAAGGATAACCATACACACGGATATGAGTATACATGGAAATGAGCAAGGAGAATTAAAGGGAAATATAAATGCATGTGTACTAACATGTATTCCTTCCCCAACAAGTATATATATATTTTAGTGCTCAACAGAGGACCCTAATTAATATATACTTGATTAATATAATGGGAGAGAAATACCACAAGTATACATGAGAAATAAGAAGGGAAGGGAAAATGGAGAAAGAAAATAGAAGGGAAGATAGCTCGTGGGCTCGCCCGGACTTGGGCCAGCAAGCAAACCCCCTCACCCCCCTCTTTCTTCAACGCGGGGCGTGGGCCGCCCAGCAGGAAATCGGGCGAAGCGAGCCCGGCTCCCGCAAGCCCGACACCCCAGAGGCCGAGTCCGACCCATCCCTCCCCCCTTTCTCACCGCAGAGGGGGCCCCGCCGCCGCCGTCGTCTTCTTCCTCTCCCCGCCGCCACAAGACGCTGAACGCCGCCGTCGGCCCCCCCCGCCCCCCGATGTACCGAGCCGCACCTGCCGAAGGAGACGAGCGCCACGGTTGTCGCGTCCATCCCCGAGGAGCCAGCTCACGGCCACCCACTCCCATCCACGGCGTAGTGGTCGGTGTCAACGACCACTGGTGAGCGAGCGCATGCCACTCGTCCAGCCGAACTCGGCGACGACGACCGGGCCCGCGAAGTCACTAACCCGACGACGCCATCCGGATGAGGCCACGAACGCTAGCCGGCGTCAACGCCAATAGCGGCGCGAACGCCGTGCTGCGA
The DNA here is from genome assembly GCA_015847255.1 of Hyparrhenia diplandra. Taxonomy (NCBI): domain Eukaryota; kingdom Viridiplantae; phylum Streptophyta; class Magnoliopsida; order Poales; family Poaceae; genus Hyparrhenia; species Hyparrhenia diplandra. The sequence continues at coordinate 22,210 of JADLZK010002772.1, forward strand.
CCTTGCCGCCATCGTGGCCGGCGACCGCCGAGATTACCCGGCGCGACTTCGCCGGCGTTCACCGGGCGACCGAGCCGACGGAGCGACTAACGGACAAAGCGGCGCCCTGCGTGGCGCGACACCACCCCGGTCCGCCTGAAAGCGGCTGGACTCAATAAGACCATGGCGGTCTTCGACGCCCACGGTGGCACCAGCGGACCGCTCGAGCCAACGCGCCGGCGATGGGACGTCTCGCCCAGCCGCACGAGGAACACGCATACGACGCGCCCGCGAAGCTAGCACAGCATCACGAGGTCGCCGCGCACAAGGATGGCTGCCGGAAAAGATCGGTGACGGGCGGGAAACATTGCCGCCGGGAGCACCTCATGGCCAGCCTATAAATAGGCCCGGCCAGAGCTCAATCGGCCGCACCAATCCCTCCCCGAGCACCGCACCGACGAGGAACGTGTGATGCTCTCGCCCATTTCCTCTCCTCCCGTTTCTATCTCGCCCAATCTCGATTTCCCCAAATCGGAGCTCCACCGTCGCCGGAGTGCTCCATCGCGTTCCGTCCGCCCGCTGCAGGTCCGGCCCGGACCGGAGAGCCCGTGAGTTTTTCTGCGCGCTAAGCTTTCGATTGCATACCCTCCCTCCTTCCTCTACTCTCCGTAGTGCCCTGCCACCGGTGAGCCGCCGCCGAAAGCCGCCGAGACTCACCGCCGTCGCGGGAAGCGGCCCTCACCGCCTGAAATCTCATGTTTGGTTTTGGAAATTGATGACGACACTTGTGGACTAATCCTTTGCTCTAAGTGATGACTATGAGATAGGATTAGATGGATGACAAGGAGCATGATGATCATGAACATGGACAATGTCGGTGGACTTGATGGATCGTCAAGCTCGGTGATCGGCTTGAGAGGAACCCGGGAGATCAAGGCAAAGGTATACTTGATAGGGTTTTCCTTTCGGTGATCAAGGCACGATAGAGCGTGTGATCACATTATAGGATAGATAGCCGACTATCAAGAGGGGATGCCGCGACAATCCTTTGGTGAAGTGCTTCTAGGTTCAACTAACTTGCATCGTGCATTTGAATTGAGAGCACTAACTCCGCTTGTCCAAACTCGTGGTTGACATGCTAACATTGGTGTCCGAGGAGGTCTTCGACACGTTGGCGATCTTCGACAAGCGGCGGGACAAAGTTTGGAAGAAGAACGAAGAAGAAACGGCGCAAAACGGCGAACGGGGGGGCTCGCGGGCGGCCGGACGCCGGCTGCGCAGCGGCGGCCGGACGCCGCGACGCGAGCACCGGGCGCGTCCGGTGCCCTGCGTCCGGTCATTTCGAGAAAGGTCCGGAAATGACCTCGCGGTGACCGGCGCGCCCCGCCGGTGCACCGCCCCGTGAAATCGCGCCCGGTCACGCGCGAATTTGAACCGCGGTGACCGTTGGCGGGTTTGGCGGTAGCGGCCGGACGCTAGCGACGGCGGCGTCCGATCAAAGCGACGGTGCGTCCGGTCGGCGCCCGGCGCCCTGCCCATTTTGCCCCCTCGCCCATGGGCGTGGAGGGGGCTATATATATGGGTTTGGCCGGCCATTGGGGGAACTCTCTTGCACTTTTTTGAACACTCCTACACACTTGTGAGCTTGTGAGTCTCCTCTCCACTCATCTCTTCACTCTAACTTCGAATCTTGAGTGAGATTGAGAGTGATAGAAGTGCATTGCTTGATTAGTCTTGCATCTAGAGGCACTTCATCCTTGGAGAAGCCGCGGGATTCTTGTTTTCTTGGGAATTTGCTTGGTTCCCTAGCGGCTTGGAGCAAGAGGCGGTGTTGAGCTCGATTGGAGCTTGTTCGAGGCCACACCGGTGGTGATTGTGAGGGGTTGAGCCTTACCCGCGGGAGGTACGCGAAAAGGCATCACTAGTGGATTGCTCGTGGCTTGTTGGACCCTCTCTTGTGTTCGGTTGATTGAGCTCCCACGGGGATTTGGCATAGGCCATTGCTTATCATCCGTCAAGTGAGTGTGTCGCCACAACGGGAGTAGCGTGCGGCAAGCACGTGAACCTCGGTGAAAAATCATCGTGTCGCTTGTCATTGCTCGTTGGAGATTTCTTGTACACGGTGATTGGCTTCCACCTCGACTCTACACCGGTGGTATTGTATTCTAGCATCTCTTGCATTACTTTCGTAGTATATCTTGTTAGGGTGCTTAGAGTAAGTAGCTTGAGTAGTGTATTAGGTTGCTTAGTCTTGTTAGCTTCTAGTTGGTAAACTAGTTAGACTTGCTTGTTCACCTAGGAGTAACTTAGCAACCTAGCCTCGGTGTGTGACTAGAGATATTAGTCTTGCTAGATTTGTTAGGAGGCTTGCATAGTTAGCTCGAAGCATTTGCATTTGTGCTACGCCGTCTTATTTACTAACCGCCTTGTTTAGTGGTGTTTGTAGAATTTTTAATAGGCTATTCACCCCCCCCCTCTAGCCATTAGGACCTTTCAAGTGGTATCAGAGCCGAGGCACCGTATTTGAGTGGCTTAACATCCAACGGTGATAAAATGGCGTTGAGTTTTCATGTCAACAACACCAAGAAGGCGCCACCTTTCGATGGCACCAACTTTGCCTATTGGAAGGTGAAGATGACCGCACACCTCAAGTCAATCAATAGAGAAGTGTGGGTCGTGACCGAGAAGAAGTTTGAGGTGGCCAACAAAGAGCAACCAACACCTCTAGAAGAAAAGAAGCTCTATGCAAATGATATTGCCGTGAGTGCTTTCCATGAAGCATTCAATGATAGAGTTTTCGAGCAAGTGAAGTCAATTGAGATTGCTCATGATATTTGGAAGAAGCTAGAAGAATGCTATGAGGGCACCGAAGGTGTCAAGCAAGCCAAGGCCTACATCAAGCTTGAACAATTCAATAGCTTCAAGATGGAGGATGATGAGAGTGTGCCGGAGATGTTTCACCGTATGCAAGTATTGGTGAATGATCTCAACGCACTTGGAGAAGAGATCAAGGACAAGACCTTCAACATGAAGTTCTTGAGATGCTTGCCGGAGAGGTTTGGGATGTTCATCACCGTGCTTGTGAGGACAAACTTGAAGGACTTGACTCCAAACCAATTGCTTGATGAGGTCATGACCGATGACTCCTATAGAGATGACAAGAAGAAGCAAGAACTCATCAACAAGGCAAACAAGAAGGTCAAGGAAGAAGAGAAGAAAGAGGACAAGAAGAGTTTGGCACTCAAGGCTAGCTCATCATCCAAGGGCAAGAAAAAGAAGGAAGAATCAAGTGATGATGAAAGTGGCACTTCTACAAGTGGGAGTGATATTGATGAACACATGGCTCTCTTTGTGAGGAAGTTGGGCAAATATGTGAAGAAGAGCTACATCTCATCCAAGAAGAACAAGAAGAAGCAATCATCCAAGAAGAAGACCAAGGATGGCAAGAATGAAGGCAACATGACATGCTTTCGTTGCCATGATGATTGTCACTTGATTGCGGAGTGCCCATATGAGAGTGATGATGAGAAGGGCATCAAGAAAGCAAGAAAGAAGAATGATGCCAAGAATGAGAAGGAGAAGAAGCCAAAGAAGAAGAATGAGTCCCATGTGGCAATGTGGGATAGTGATAGCTCATCTTCTTCAAGTGATGAAGAGGAGGACAAGAAGAAGAAGGGACAAGCTCACCTTGCCATGCATGACAAGATCTCCCTCTTCGACACTCCTTCATCATGCTTCATGGCTAAGGCCACTAAGGTACAATCTATCACTAAAGATGATGGTGATGATAGTGATAGTGATAGTGATGATGAGGAACCCACTTACACTAAGGAAGAATTGAAAACCATGCTTGATGATAGCATTGACATGTACAAGGATAGTAGGAAGGAGGCCAAGGGCTTGCGTAAGGAAATAAAGAGCCTTAAGCAAGAACTTGAGGAGCTTCGGGCATCTTATGAGAGTCTAAAGGTAGACCATAAGACGCTTGAGAAATCTCATTCTAAGCTAGAGAAAGCTCACTCCTCTCTACTAGAAGAGCACAAGTTGTGCCAAATTGTGGAAAATATTAGTACATGCAATGCTAGCATCATGTGTGATATTCATGTTGATGAACCATCTCCCACATGTGTAGCCTCCACTAGCTCTATCACTAGCATATCCATCTCTAGTGAAGATAATGACAACCCTATGCTTATTCATGAGAATGCTTGTTTGAAGAGGGAAGTAAAGGAGCTCAATCACTCCTTGGCTAAGGCCTATGGTGGTGAGGACCGCTTGCTTATGTGCTTGGGTAGCCAAAGGGCATCCTTATACAAGGAGGGCTTAGGCTATATCCCCAAGAAAGGCAAGGCCGCCTATGTGACTCACAAGACTCGTTTTGTGAAGAACAATGGTAGCTATTGCAAAGCTTGCAAGCAAGTTGGTCATGTAGAGCAAAAGTGCATGAACAAGAGAACCAATGTTACTTCTATCAAGCTTGATCATTCTTATATGCTTGTAAAGAAGAACAATGGTGTTTGTGCTAGGTACATTGGTACACCATGGATGGGCTCAAAGAAGAAAGCCATTTGGGTACCAAAGACCTTGGTGACTAACCTTGAAGGACCCAAACAAGTTTGGGTACCTAAGAAGAATTGATCTCTTTTTGTAGGTCAATTACCGTGCCGGAGGAGAGCATTGGATAATGGATAGTGGGTGCACTCAACACATGACCGGGGACTCTCATATGTTCAAGAAAATTAGCATCAAGGGCATTGATGAGTATGAGTCAATCACTTTTGGCAATGACAAGAAAGGCAATGTGTTGGGGCTAGGCAAGATTGCTATCACTCAAGAGAAGAGTCTATCCAAAGTGTTGCTAGTTGATCATCTTGATTACAACCTATTGTCGGTCTCTCAACTTTGTGACCATGGGTACAAGTGCATATTCACAAGTCAAGAAGTTGAAGTGGTTAGTGGTGATGGTGCAAACATGATCTTCAAGGGATTTAGATATGGTGATCTCTACCTTGTTGATTTCAAGTCCAAGGAAGCCAAATTGACAACATGTCTACTCTCCAAGGCTAGCAAAGGGTGGTTGTGGCATAGAAGGCTTGGTCATGTTGGGATGAAACAATTGAACAAGTTGATGAAGAATGACTTGGTTAGAGGCTTGGAAGATGTGAAGTTTGAGAAGGACAAACCTTGTGGAGCATGTCAATAGGGAAGCAACATGGCAATGCACATCCAACCAAGAGCATCATGAGTACAAGCAAGGCATTTGAGTTGCTACACATGGACTTGTTTGGGCCAACATCATATTCAAGCATTGGTGGCAACAAGTATGGTTTTGTCATAGTTGATGACTACACTAGATACACATGGGTGTTCTTTTTGCATGACAAGAATGATGTGTTTGAGCTTTTCAAGACATTTGTCAAGAGGGTTCAAAATGAGTTTGAGACATTCATCAAGAAGATTAGGAGTGACAATGGAAGTGAATTCAAGAATACAAGAATTGAAGAGTTGTGTGATGAGCTTGGTATTGGACATCAATTCTCACCAACCTATACTCCTCAATCAAATGGTGTAGTTGAGAGGAAGAATAGAACCTTGATTGAAATGGCAAGATCAATGCTTAGTGAGTACAATGTTAGCCATTCCTTTTGGGCCGAAGCAATCAACACGGCTTGCTATTATAGCAACCGATTATATTGTCATGGGATGCTTGGCAAGACACCATATGAGTTGCTCAATGGAAGGAAGCCCAACATTGGATACTTTAGAGTCTTTGGATGCAAATGCTACATTCTCAAGAAAGGCACAAGATTGGGCAAGTTTGACAAGAAATGTGATGAAGGATTCCTAGTTGGATATTCAACCACAAGCAAAGCTTATAGAGTATGGAACTTGGGTAGTGGCAAACTTGAGGAGGTTCATGATGTTAAATTTGATGAAACCCAAGGTTCTCAAAATAAAGTTGAAAATCATGATGATGTGAGTGGTTCCAACTTAGAGAATGCAATGAGGACAATGGACATTGGTGATATACGGCCTAGGCAAGCGAATGATGATGATGACACTCCATTGCCTTCCACTTCGGTTGATATTGGTGCAAATGAAGCTAGCACTAGTGGCACTCAAGATGAAGATCAAGATGAAGAGCAACATGCTAGTCCATCCACTCATCCTAGTCATCAAGTGCAAGTGATGCAACCATCCAACATTGCAAGGGATCATCCAATTGATCAAATAGTTGGTGACATCAATAGTGGAGTGATCACTAGAGGAAGATTAGCATCTTTTTGTGCACACCATGCCTTTGTTGCACAAGAAGAGCCGGAGACAATTGTGGATGCACTCAAGAAGGAAGATTGGATCAATGCCATGCATGAAGAGTTGAACAACTTCAAGAGGAATGATGTTTGGGAATTGGTGGAAAGGCCAAAGAACTACAATGTGATAGGAACCAAGTGGGTCTTCAAGAACAAGCAAGATCAAGATGGAATTGTGGTTAGAAACAAGGCAAGGCTAGTAGCTCAAGGGTATTCACAAGTAGAAGGTCTTGATTTTGGAGAGACCTATGCACCGGTTGCTAGACTTGAAGCAATTAGAATCTTGCTTGCCTATGCATGTGCACATGACATCAAGCTCTATCAAATGGATGTGAAAAGTGCATTCTTGAATGGCTTCATCAATGAGTTGGTGTATGTTGAACAACCACCGGGCTTTGAAGATGAGAAGTATCCCAACCATGTCTACAAGTTGAAGAAGGCTTTGTATGGCTTGAAGCAAGCACCAAGAGCTTGGTATGAGAGGTTGAGAGATTTTCTTCTTTCTAAAGGATTCAAGATGGGCAAAGTGGACACCACACTCTTCATCAAGAAGATTGGCAAGGACTTGTTTGTGTTGCAAATATATGTTGATGATATTATCTTGGTCAACCAACCAAGAGTTTTGTGAAGAGTTTGCTAAGATGATGGCCAATGAGTTTGAGATGTCAATGCTTGGAGAGCTCACTTTCTTTCTTGGTCTCCAAATCAAGCAAATGAAGAATGGCACATTCATTAGTCAAACCAAGTACATCAAGGGACGTGATCAAGAAGTTTGATTTACAAGATGCCAAGTCAATGTCCACACCAATGGCAACAAATGGAAGCCTTGACCCCGATCCATGTGGCAACATGGTTGAGCAAAAAGATGTATAGGTCCATGATTGGAAGCTTGCTCTATGCAACCGCATCAAGACCAGGACATAGCATTTAGTGTGGGCATGTGTGCTAGATATCAATCCGATCCAAGAGAAAGTCACCTCAAAGCAACAAAGAGAATTGTGAGGTACTTGAAGGGAACTCAAGATGTGGGACTATGGTATCCAAAGGGATCCAAGTTTGATTTGATTGGATATTCGGATTCGATTATGGAGGGTGCAAGATCAATAGAATGAGCACAAGTGGCACATGTCAATTCCTTGGAAGGTCACTAGTATCATGGTCTTCAAAGAAGCAAAATAGTGTTGCTCTCTCTCTCTACCGAAGCCGAATACATTAGTGCGGGAAGTTGTTGCACTCAATTGCTTTGGATGAGGTCAACATTGAAGGATTTTGGATTCACATTTGACAAGGTTCCATTGTTTTGTGACAATGAAAGTGCTAGAAAGATGACTCAAAATCCGGTTCAACATCCAAGAACAAAGCACATTGATATAAGACACCACTTCATAAGAGACCACCAACAAAAGGGTGACATTTGTATCATGGGCATTGGCACCGAAGATCAACTAGCCGACATATTCACCAAGCCACTTGATGAGAAAAGGTTTTGCATGCTAAAGGGAGAATTGAACATTATTGACTTCTCCAACTTGAGTTGATGCACCCCACTCATATGACATGCCTCTCCTTCGACAAACCCAAGGTAAAAGTTGTTTGTCATGGCATTCATACTTGCTAAGGACTTGTTAGTGCATCTAGACATCATGCAATTTAATAGGCTCATTCATGGTAAAAATAAAACGATTTCATTGTATGTGTGGCACCACTAATGCTTTGATTGGTTTTATGAACTAGTGGTGGCATATGACATGTTTATGTGCTTGCAATCCTAGTGTCAACTCTAGAAAATGAGCTATTGATGTGTATTCTAACATGGTGCAAGATAACCCTTATGTATATGAGGTGTGAAAAAGCTTGTCCTTGGTTCAAACTTGAATACATGGAAAGGCAAGTGATCTAGATGAGACCACATGTGATACTTTGATTGACTTGATTTCTCTCATTTACACCTTTTTGGTGATTGATTGACAAAGGGGGAGAAATAAGTCACAAAGATGTTGAAAAGGTTCACACAAATAGGGGGAGCAAGCTCATAGACTATTTGTGCATTTGTATGTGCATGATCATAATGAAATGTTTTGTGCATTTGTATGTGCATGATCATAATGAAATGTTGCATTGGCAATCTAATTTCAATATACATGATTGCTTGGTGTATGCTAGTTCTTGAAAAATTGATTGGTGTATTGACCAACTAGCATGCATAGGATGTATCTAGACAAAGCTCACATTTTAGTCTATAATGTTGATCCCATGGGGTATGTTGAGTTTTTGATGAAGTCTAGATACATGATGCTAAGGACTCCGATGGTTTCACGCTTCAAAGGTCCAATTTCTATAACCTTAGCATCTCTTTTGGTACTAGTATCTCTCCCCATGTTTTCTATCCAACATATGTGCCAAAATTGAACCAAACACATGGAAGCACATATGTAGGGGAGCCACTACTACCAAAAACCGAACCTTGAAATGATTGTCCATTCCTTGACTTTTGTTCAAAACTCTAATGGGCAAGCAATTCAAGTTAAATTGAATTTATCTCTTATCTTTGTGAGTTGGTTGTCATCAATTACCAAAAAGGGGAGATTGAAATCTCATGTTTGGTTTTGGAAATTGATGGCGACACTTGTGGACTAATCCTTTGCTCTAAGTGATGACTATGAGATAGGATTAGATGGATGACAAGGAGCATGATGATCATGAACATGGACAATGTCGGTGGACTTGATGGATCGTCAAGCTCGGTGATCGGCTTGAGAGGAACCCGGGAGATCAAGGCAAAGGTATACTTGATAGGGTTTTCCTTTCGGTGATCAAGGCACGATAGAGCGTGTGATCACATTATAGGATAGATAGCCGACTATCAAGAGGGGATGCCGCGACAATCCTTTGGTGAAGTGCTTCTAGGTTCAACTAACTTGCATCGTGCATTTGAATTGAGAGCACTAACTCCGCGCTTGTCCAAACTCGTGGTTGACATGCTAACATTGGTGTCGAGGAGGTCTTCGACACGTTGGCGATCTTCGACAAGCGGCGGGACAAAGTTTGGAAGAAGAACGAAGAAGAAACGGCGCAAAACGACGAGCGGGGGCTCATCGTGGCGGCCGGACGCCGGCCGCAGCGACCGACGCTTCGCCGCGAGCACCGGCCGCGGCGTCGGTGCCCTGCGCGTCCGGTCATTTTCAAAGGTCCGAAATGACCTCGCGGGTGACCGGCGTCCCGCCGGTGCACCGCCCCCGTGAATAGTGCGTCCGTCACGCGCGCTAATTTGAACCGCGGTGACCGTTGGCGGGTTTGGCCGGTAGCGGCCGGACGCGCGGCCCGGCGCGTCCGATCAAAGCGACGGTGCGTCCGGTCGGCGCCGGCGGTACCCATTTTGCCCCCGCCCATGGGCGTGGAGGGGGCTATATATATGGGTTTGGCCGGCCATTGGGGAACTCTCTTGCACTTTTTGAACACTCCTACACACTTGTGAGCTTGTGAGTCTCCTCTCCACTCATCTCTTCACTCTAACTTCGAATCTTGAGTGAGATTGAGAGTGATAGAAGTGCATTGCTTGATTAGTCTTGCATCTAGAGGCACTTCATCCTTGGAGAAGCCGCGGGATTCTTGTTTTCTTGGGAATTTGCTTGGTTCCCTAGCGGCTTGGAGCAAGAGGCGGTGTTGAGCTCGATTGGAGCTTGTTCGAGGCCACACCGGTGGTGATTGTGAGGGGTTGAGCCTTACCCCGCGGGAGGTACGCGAAAGGCATCACTAGTGGATTGCTCGTGGCTTGTTGGACCCTCTCTTGTGTTCGGTTGATTGAGCTCCCACCGGGGATTTGGCATAGGCCATTAAGCTTATCATCCGTCAAGTGAGTGTGTCGCCACAACGGGGAGTAGCGTGCCGGCAAGCACGTGAACCTCGGTGAAAAATCATCGTGTCGCTTGTCATTGCTCGTTGGAGATTTCTTGTACACGGTGATTGGCTTCCACCTCGACACTACACCGGTGGTATTGTATTCTAGCATCTCTTGCATTACTTTCGTAGTATATCTTGTTAGGGTGCTTAGAGTAAGTAGCTTGAGTAGTGTATTAGGTTGCTTAGTCTTGTTAGCTTCTAGTTGGTAAACTAGTTAGACTTGCTTGTTCACCTAGGAGTAACTTAGCAACCTAGCCTCGGTGTGTGACTAGAGATATTAGTCTTGCTAGATTTGTTAGGAGGCTTGCATAGTTAGCTCGAAGCATTTGCATTTGTGCTACGCCGTCTTATTTACTAACCGCCTTGTTTAGTGGTGTTTGTAGAATTTTTAATAGGCTATTCACCCCCCCCTCTAGCCATTAGGACCTTTCACCGCCGCCTAGCACCATCCCAACGTGAGCAAGGTGGGGCTGGGAGCTCTACAAGCCCTCCACGGCGAGGAACGGACGACTCCCGGCCAACTCCGGCCATACGCCGGCGGAACGCCGCCGCGCCGGCGAGTCAACAGGACGGGAGTCCTATTCCCATCCAAGCCGTCGCCGTCCCGTTACCTCACCTTGACGACGTCACGGGAGGACGAACAGGATGCCGCCACGTATCCACCTCCGTTCGGCCGCCGTCCAGCGCGTCAAAGGCCACGTGGGCTGGGCCCATGGCCCACTGGTCAGTCACGCAAGGTGACACCCACAGTTGGGTACACGTAGGGTAAATGCTAGAGCCACCCGAGTTCTGTACACAGGGTCTTATAAGTAGTACTTCCCATGTCCAGAAAATTCCCAGAAAAATTGTAAATTCATTATTCGATTTATGGAATTTTATCATGTAATTAGATCCAAATTATCTACATGATAAAATTATATTATAATATTACCCTAATTAATAAATTAGGGATTAATGTTATAAATTCCATAACTCATGCATTTTAATTCCGTTTCGCGTGAAACGACTTCCATAATTTATCTAAAATCTAGATCTATGCAACTAACCTATTACCACCATAATGTTCTATGCTTGTTTTGTGTGCCATAGTTCAAGCTAGGTTTTATCGCCCGACGCGAGGTAAATTCGACGATCGGATTAGAGGTTTCTCCCGGAGTACGTTAGAGACGTTCGACGCCCGTGCCGATTCGTAAGAACATCCCAGGCAAGTCCTTACCCCCCCTAATCCTGACCTTAATAATAATGAATGATGATATAATATGGATAAGTAAGATCGATGAAACTTAAGTAAGAATGTGAACCCTCCAACAAAAAGGTGAGTGGTGATTGTCTACATGGAGGTGGACTAATCACAATCGGGGATGAATCCCGCGGAGAGATGCTCGCCTCCCTAAGGACCGGTTCATAGACCTTCTACCTAGTGCGATATTTCGTACAGCCACACGTCGTTTATGGGACGGCTTGATTCACACCCCGTTGGGTTGAGGTATAATTGGGATCCAAGGTGGCCGGAGCCGGCAAACGATCGATTAGGAGCAGACATGGGGAGAGTGGCCCCATGGTCCGGTTGGCGTGGATGCAGAGTGGTCTTCCACGGAAGTGTTTGGGCGCGGTGGCGCAGTGCTAGAGGCACATATTGATGATTTGAGATTGAGAGTGGTGTTGACAGTATAGGTTGGGTAATTAGGTATTACCTGTAAAGCCGCGGGTGATTTGGTATCACCATATTGTCTAGGGTGATGCGTCATCCTTGTGGTGGCGTGTTGTCCTTCCAACCCCTGAGAAGTCGTGGTGAAGATTATACCAATATACCTAGAGTAGCACTCAAGCGGGTACGGATCTCGTTAGGCCTGTTGGAACCAAAACCGGATGGGGAAGACTGTGCCTATCGTGTGGGGAAATTTGTACAACCTCTGCAGAGTTAATTAAATCTATTCGAATAGCCACGTCCTTGGAATGGGCGAATGCTAGGAAAGAACATCTATGATTAGCTATAACTAACCTTTTATGATATGTGAAGGTGATGGTAAGATGAGATAACCAGGGGAACTAGTGAGAGCAGATTTTTTAGAGACTCGCTGGGGCCCAACCCTTAATTTACCAAACCACCCCTGGGTTTGGACTTCTTGCGAAAGTACCTTTGTACTCACCCCTCTGCTTTTTTACGAGATATCGGCACATCCAAAGGTAAGATCGTTGTCAAGGTAGACGATCGACGTTCGTAGGAGTTCGTGAGGCGTTTGCTTAGGAGGAAGATGTAGTTGCCAAGGGTTTCCATCCGTGCTCAAGTTGCCTGTGGAGTATGAGGCACTTGTCATAGTTAATCCACTTTGCTTTTCGGTTGGCTAACTCGATAAAATATTCGCCCATTGTAAGACTTTCTAATCCTATATTATTAAAGCTCGGATTTCTATTATATCCGCTACCATTATCTAACACTAATGACCGTATTTGTGCGTGATCCTGGCGCAAATACGAGAGGTTAACGACCCATTAAAAGTGGGGCGTGACAGAGTGGTATCAGAGCCGAGCTTGACCATAGGATGGAAATCTGAAATGGCAATAGCCTCATTTAGCTTTACTTATGGATAATTACTTTAGACTTGTTGTACCATTCGATTTTCCTTTTGTTGCTTACATACCACTGACATACACATGTCTATATGCAACAGATGGATGGATGGTCGCGCACTGACGGATTGACCATTGGGGAATTCCCACGACTTCTATGGGAAGTTCTCAAACACCTCGGGTTTACACAGGAGCCTCAGTACTACTATCAGGAGTACTTTGAGGATGGAGCATTCAAATGTGTAATGCAGTTGCACATTCCCCTCCAAGAAGGGTATCGAAGATTCCGTGAACTTGAGAATCGACATATGGGACACTTGCCGAAGATTGCATTGGAAGCTCTCAAGACCTACCGCAAGGAATACGAAGACCAGCTCAACGACACCCATGCCAAGTACTACCCAGTGAAGGATCAGACTTCTGCTACTTGGTTCAAGAAGGTCAGGGAAATGAAACGGGCAACACCCCAGACTCCAGTTACACCCTTGTCTCTACGGCAAAGTATCCGGATGCCTATCAAGCCCTCTATGACCACCGGGAGTTGGAGTTGAAGATCAAGAAGATACAAAGTGGAAGAAGGAAGTAGAGAAGAACAAGAAGTCGAATGAAGACCCGCAAGAAGGAGTTGCTCAAATGGAAGCCCCGAAGACGGAGTTAGAAGAGAAGAAGACCTCGCTTGAAGCACAAAGAGGGAGAGAAGGAAGCCACCCAGCAGAAGTTGCAAGAAGCCCGGAGCGTTTGAAGAAACGGAAGAAGAGAAGGAAGTACTATTGAAGACACGGCAAGCTCAAGTGATCCCCATATGCCCAACATATGTGCACAAGAAATTCTGAAGCAAAACCCAAGAGGCGCCGTCAAGTGTTAGACAAGTTTAAGTAGTACCATCCATGTTAAGCTAGTAGCCACAGTAGCATGCTTGTTGCAGTTGTTTTTAGTAGTAGTAGTAACCTTTAGTTGTTGTTTAGTAGCAGTAGTTACCCTTGCTTCTATGTCTGTAGTATGCTTGAAGTCGCGCAATGATCGTCAAGGCAGTTTTATGGGTGATGTGACTCCATATCATCGGTAAAAATGTCCTTGTGGTGATATATTGTCGCGCTTGATTGTTTACAATAATATCCCGATCTTTCTATCCTAAAGGAAATCCTCTAAGTTTTACTATTCGTAGTATTCAACGAAGAGGAAAGTCCGATAGGATCGTGAAACGTATCGAAAATTTCCCCAAGTCACGAGTATCATAGCAAGTCCCATCAAAGTAAGCTCACCGTGACTACCATTTTCATACGTCTCACAAATAGGTAAGTCTAATGTAATGTTTGTTTAAGTGGTTAGTTACTGAATCACCCCTATAGATTGTCATCTCAAACCCCTAACCTTTCTTTCTAACCCACCGCCAGCCAGATCCCTACCTTCCCTCCCATCCCTTTTCAAAAAAATTTGTCGGGAAACTGGACGATGACCACCAATAATTGGGGTACAAAAGAAAAAGAAAAATGATGAAAATGAGAAAAAAAAAAAGAAAAGATGATGACCCCCACTCGACCCCACCTGGCACGCGTCCAGTGCACATTCCCCGCGCCCGACAAAGCGCTACGCGACAACGTGCGTAGCCACGATTACACGCTGCCGCGATTCGCTACCTCCCCTTCCCATCCCCGTCTCTCTCTCTCTCTCTCTCTCTCTCTCTCTCCCACCCCATTCTTTTTCTTTCTCTCTCTTTCTTGCATCCTCCCCCGCCGCTGCTGTCCTCTCAGCACCTCGCCGCTGTCCCCACAGCAGGCGCCGTCCTCCTCACACCGCACCTCCTCGGCACGACCGTCACCGTCGAGCATGCTGTCCTTGGCCACGTCGTACGAGGACACTGTCGCCAAGACCACCACCCGAGCTGCTGCTGCTGTTACCCCCACAACGCCACTATGCCGCGATGCTCGCCGGTAATGGCGCGCACTCAGCCGCGCACCCGCCCCGAGCCCGCTAATGGCTGCCTATAAAAGGCCGTTCGAGCCTCTCCATCGGCATCGGACACTCCACGCTCACACACCCAAACCCCACCCCACGCACAAGCCCGGAATCAAGGAATCAAGCGTAAGACCGGGGAGGAACACCGCCCGCGTAAGATCCGGAGAAAGAAGCAAGAAGGAAGAGTATGCCGTGAGCCGGTCACCGCGAAGATCCGGAGAAAAAGAAGCAAGAAGAAGGAGTACGCCGTGAGCCAGAAGCCCTCAAGATGTGCATGGATGAAGAAGAAGTCATTTTCATTGCATACTTCGTCTCAGGAGCCATGCTAGTAGCATCACTTGTTCTATATGCCCTTGTAATGCGCCCCTTACCCTATAAGAGGCCCTAGGAAAGAACCAGTAGCCGCAGGCATGGAAAAAAAATTTTATGAGTATTGTTGGTGCCATTTTTATAAAAAAAAAAAAAGAAAGAAAAGAAAAAAAAAAAGGGGGAGAAAAGAAAAGAAATATCATTGATATTATACAGGCACCATTTTGGAATATCAAGAAGGGGCTACTAGTCGAAGAACATCATCAGAGTGCCGCAACAGAAAATATGGAGGTTAAAATTCTCTAAGTGGGGTAGAGAAAAGGAGTATGAAGAAATAAAATCAAGCAGCCAGCACCGATAAAGAATATGCCGTAAACACTAGGATATGAGTCCTAGCGTGGTGGTATTTTTCTCAACTAAGCAAAGGTGGAGTTATCATCCAACAAGAAGGCATAGGGTATACCCCTTGCTCGACAAGTTGATAAAGTGGCGGAATCCGAGGATTCTCTCTCCCGAGGACATCTCCGTAAGACAGTTAGTCACCCCTACCCTCTCTAGTCCGCCTCTTGAAACCTTGTTAGGCTTCTCTCTATAGTTACCTGGAATCTCGGGGACGAGATTCATCTAAGTGGGGTAGATTTGTAACACCCGTGTTTTTGCATCATTTTAAAATTCACTAAAAATTTGAACTTTTCGAATTACAACTAAAACTTGATTTACTTTCCACCAAACCAAACCCTAGTTTGCGAAAACCTTGCATTCAAAATCCACCATATAGAAATTAGACTCCCTTTTGTTTGTTACTTGTTGAGCTTATGGTGGCCAAGGTATGTATACTCGATCTAGACTTTAAATTATGGAAGTATTTATGCATGAGCATGGTTTACATTTTCTCTGGGAATAAATCTACAAACCCTAGACTACACGTGTGGGGAGACATATACTCCAAGCATCTCTAGATAAATTCCCGGAATATATGTATACCAAACCCATAGGTAGGCCCTAGGAAAACAAAAGGGGAATATTAGGGGCAAGTATATTAATGCATGCATCCATGTGTATGCCCTTCCAACAAGTACATATGTGAGTGCCTATAATGATAAATCCTAAAGAACATATATGTACTTGAATAAATACAATTGGAAAGGATAACCATACACACGGATATGAGTATACATGGAAATGAGCAAGGAGAATTAAAGGGAAATATAAATGCATGTGTACTAACATGTATTCCTTCCCCAACAAGTATATATATTTTTAGTGCTCAACAGAGGACCCTAATTAATATATACTTGATTAATATAATGGGAGAGAAATACCACAAGTATACATGAGAAATAAGAAGGGAAGGGAAAATGGAGAAAGAAAATAGAAGGGAAGATAGCTCGTGGGCTCGCTTCGGACTTGGGCCAGCCACAAACCCCCTCACCCCCCTCTTTCTTCAACGCGCGGCGTGGGCCGGGCCCGGCCAGAAATCGGGCGGCGAGCCCAGCCCCGCAAGCCCGACAGGCCCGGGAGGCCGAGTCCGACCCATCCCTCCCCCTTTCTCCTTTGCGAGTGGGCCCCCGCCGTCGCCCGTCGTCTTCTTCCTCTCCCCTCGCTGCTCGCAAGACGCTGAACGCGCCCGCCGGGCCCCTCCCGCTCCCCGTTGTACCGAAGCTGCACCGCCGAAGGAGACGAGCGCCACGCTTGTCGCGTCCATCCCCCGAGCCAACTCACGGCCACCCACTCCCATCCACGGCGTAGTGGTCGGTGTCAACGACCACAGCTGAGCGCCCGCGATGCCACTCGTCCCGCCGAATCGCGGCGACGACGGCCGGGCCACAGCCGAAGTCACTAACCCCGACGACGCCATCCGGATGAGGCCACGAATACAGCGCCGGCCGTCAACGCCAATAGCGGCGCCCGAACGCCGTGCTCGCGACCTTGCCGCCATCGTGGCGGCACCGGCGAGATTACCCGGCGCACTCGCCCGGCGTTCACCGCGGCGACCGAGCCGACGGCGACTAACGGACAAAGCCAGCGCCTCTGCGTGGGCGCGACGCCACCCGGTCCGGCTGAAGCGGCTGGACTCACAAGCACCATGGCGGTCTTCGACGCCCACGAGTGGCACCGCGGACCGGCTCGGAGCCAACGCGCCGGCGATGGGGCGTCTCGGCCCAGCCGCCACGAGGAACACGCCGCATCTGGACGCGCCCCGGCCAGCTAGCTGCGCCACGAGGTCGCCAGCGCACAAGGATGGGCTAGGAAAAGATCGGTGACAGGCGGGAAACATTGCCGCCGGGAGCACCTCATGGCCGACCTATAAATAGGCCCGGCCGGAGCTCAATCGGCCGCACCAATCCCTCCCGAGCACCGCACCGATGAGGAACGTGTGATGCTCGCCCATTTCCTCTCCTCCCGTTTCTATCTCGCCCAATCTCGATTTCCCCAAATCGAGCTCCGCCGTCGCCCGGAGTGCTCCATCGCGTTCCGTCGCTGCAGTCCCCGGCCCAGACCGGAGAGCCCGTGTGAGTTTTTCTCGCGGCGCTAAGCTTTTCGATTGCATACCCTCCCTCCTTCCTCTACTCTCCGTAGTGCCACGCCCGGTGAGCGCCGCCGAGACTCACCGTCGTCGCGGGAAGCGGCCCTCACCGCCGCCTAACACCACCCCAACGTGAGCAAGGTGGGGCTGGGAGCTCTACAAGCCCTCCACGGCGAGGAACGGACGACTCGGCCAACTCCGGCCATACGCCGGCGGAACGCCGCCCGCGCCGGGCGAGTCAACGGGACGGGAGTCCTATTCCCATCCAAGCCGTCGCCGTCCCATTACCTCACCTTGGCGACATCACGGGAGGGCGAGCAGGATGCCGCCACGTATCCACCTCCGTTCGGCGCCGTCCAAAGCGTCAAAGGCCACGTGGGCTGGGCCCATGGCCCACTTGGTCGATCACGCAGGGTGACACCCACAGTTGGGTACACGTAGGGTAAATGCTAGAGCCACCCGAGTTACGTATTAATGTGGTCTTATAAGTAGTACTTCCCATGTCCAGAAAATTTTAAAAAATTGTAAATTCATTATTCGATTTATGGAATTTTATCATGTAATTAGATCCAAATTATCTACATGATAAAATTATATTATAATATTACCCTAATTAATAAATTAGGGATTAATGTTATAAATTCCATAACTCATGCATTTTAATTCGTTTCGCGTGAAAGCGACTTCCATAATTTATCTAAAATCTAGATCTATGCAACTAACCTATTACCACCATAATGTTCTATGCTTGTTTTGTGTGCCATAGTTCAAGCTAGGGTTTTATCGCCCGACGCGAGGTAAATTCGACGATCGGATTAGAGGTTTCTCGAGTGCGTTAGAGACGTTCGACGCCCGTGCCGATTCGTAAAAACATCCCAGGCAAGTCCTTACCCCCCCTAATCGACCTTAATAATAATGAATGATGATATAATATGGATAAGTAAGATCGATGAAACTTAAGTAAGAATGTGAACCCTCCAACAAAAGGTGAGTGGTGATTGTCTACATGGAGGTGGACTAATCACAATCGGGGATGAATCCCGCGGAGAGATGCTCGCCTCCCTAAGGACCGGTTCATAGACCTTCTACCTAGTGCGATATTGCATACGACCACACGTCGTTTATGGGACGGCTTGATTCACACCCCGTTGGGTTGAGGTATAATTGGGATCCAAGGTGGCCGGAGCCGGCAAACGATCGATTAGGAGCAGACATGGGGAGAGTGGCCCCATGGTCCGGTTGGCGTGGATGCAGAGTGGTCTTCCACGGAAGTGTTTGGGCGCGGTGGCGCAGTGCTAGAGGCACATATTGATGATTTGAGATTGAGAGTGGTGTTGACAGTATAGGTTGGGTAATTAGGTATTACCTGTAAAGCCGCGGGTGATTTGGTATCACCATATTGTCTAGGGTGATGCGTCATCCTTGTGGTGGCGTGTTGTCCTTCCAACCCCTGAGAAGTCGTGGTGAAGATTATACCAATATACCTAGAGTAGCACTCAAGCGGGGGTACGGATCTCGTTAGGCCCTGTTGGAACCAAAACCGGATGGGGAAGGCGTGCCTATCGTGTGGGGAAATTTGTACAACCTCTGCAGAGTTAATTAAATCTATTCGAATAGCCACGTCCTTGGAATGGACGAATGCTAGGAAAGAACATCTATGATTAGCTATAACTAACCTTTTATGATATGTGAAGGTGATGGTAAGATGAGATAACCCCGGGAACTAGTGAGAGCAGTTTTAGAGACTCTGCTAGGGCCCAACCCTTAATTTACCAAACCACCCCTGGTTTGGACTTGCTGAGTACCTTTGTACTCACCCCTCTGTTTTTACAGATATCGGCACATCCAAAGGTAAGATCGTTGTCAAGGTAGACGATCGACGTTCGTAGGAGTTCGTGAGGCGTTTGCTTAGGAGGAAGATGTAGTTGCCAAGGGTTTCCATCCGTGCTCAAGTTGCCTGTGGAGTATGAGGCAACAGTCATAGTTAATCCACTGCTTTCGGTTGGCTAACTCTGATAAAATATTCGCCACTGTAAGACTTTCTAATCCTATATTATTAAAGCTCGGATTTCTATTATATCTGCTTACCATTATCTAACACTAATGACCGTATTTGTGCGTGATCCTGGCGCAAATACGAGAGGTTAACGACCCATTAAAAGTGGGGCGTGACAAATAGCGACAACGAGGAGGATCTCTTTGAATACTGTTTGATGACCACAAGATCATCGACCAGAATTTTAGTTTAATTTGCAGCCTGTCCATTTCAATGTTGTGGCTCCCCGAAGCAACAGCAAGAAGCAGAGGCCAGGAAGTGATCCACGCCATGCATGATAATAATGGGTGGATTAATCTATGGCCAATTAGGTCTTAGAAAAATCCTATGCCCAAGCCTAATTAGTTGCTGAATTAAGCTTGAGACCGTCGATCAACGGATCAGACAATTTATACTACAGTAACTGTTGAATGGCCGAGTCTTTTAGTTTGATCAGACTTAAGTAGGTAGACTGTCATCAGAATTGACCTCTGAATTACGTCGAGCAAAGTGAGGCTAGCTAACTCAACTGGTTGAGGTGGAATGTGTAGTCATGCGTTCCAACCATTCAAATTTATGCCACCGTCTTCGGGCATGTTTAGTTCTCATGAGACTAAGGACTAATTTTTAGTCTCATTTAGTCCTTAAAATACCAAACATAATGACTAGGGACTAATTTTTAGTCTCATTTAGTCTCTATTTCAAAAGACTCTTGGGAGGGACTAGGGACTAATTTTTAGTCTCATTTAGTCCCTAGTCTCTTGAACCAAACAGACCCTTCATCTCAAATTTAGTTGTATATAACCCTTCCAATAAGTGTGAGGATTTTTTTTCCAGTTTCTTGACGATTTGTCGTTATCGATTTGTCTCATTTAATAAATTTTGCGGCAAAGCTCTTTCCGTCCTTTCAAATTAAAAATGAAAAAGAGAAGTGTCCTAGGCGTTGCTCTTCTACGCTGGCATTTTTTCCCCTTCATTATGAGATTATTCCACTTGTCTCTTATTGGGAAATAAAACAAGGGAAGAAACAGTACCTTACGATACCTATCCCCAAAAAAGAACGGATCAGCCAATTGCAGAGGCAGATATGCATACATCAGCGAGTCATGCTCATTGTCGAGCATGGAAAAACTATATGAGAACGCAGGACCGGCTTGAGCACAGCTAGCAAAAGTTGAGTGCGCATACACGTATGCAAAAACTGGCGTTGGGCAAAAAGTTGTTTAGGACATATATGCATGTTGCTACATGCTTGATGACTAGAAGCCGTACATGATGACGTGTGTAACTCCTAAGTTCAGGCTCATCTCACGAACACAAAGTTGCATTTGTTTGGTTTCCTCAGCCTCAATGCCTCAATGGACCAAACCTAATATTGCAAAGATCATATGTTGTGATATTAACGTCTTACGTGGAAAGATTTGATAACGAGGTTCAGCGAAGCCTACATCCACAGAACCATCAATTCGCTCCATTTCTTATTTTGGGGAATGTTTTTTCATGGTTATTCTGGCGCTGAGAAAGTCTCAACTACTAGTCTATGCTACGATACTAAAGGTTTTTTTATCCTGCCTGTTAAGTTCTTGTTGCTCTTTTTCCTCGTTAAGCTAATTTTTGTTCTTTTAATTGTAAGTGACTAACTTTGTGCTAATCCTCTTGCCATTTCACGGGATTTGTCGGCACACATTCTTTAGCAACATGATGCTTAGTTTTTTGCAATTATAAATACAGCCGACATTGAAAAGAGTAAACTAAAAAATATTTTAAGACTCTTGGTGAGTACTACTGTACAATACAAGCGATGAGTTGTAGCAACATTCCCTACACCCTGTCCCTGCTTCTTGATGCTTCTGTTGTTTTTGGTACAGAAAAGGTCCTCTCATGCACTGAATATGATATGCTCTTCCAGGCAAGATATGCCAAATGTCTTGTGAATCTTTTGTTTTTATTAGGATTGCTGGAGATCTTAACAGATGAAATAGCAGCCATGAGTGTTACAATATTTAACAAGAGAAGTATACTAGTTGTGTTGGATCTTCAGTGTGAACACACTAACTTTTAAAGCACTATGAAGTAGTAGTACCAAAGCTGGCTTATGTCACTGATTTAGCCAGCAGATGAGTCAAGTCAAGTTCACTCCTTGAGCAAATTTCCTTGCAGGATTCGACAAGCATCTCTGCCACTTTTTTACTTTTGCATCTCCAATGCTTCTTCAAGCTAGTTGCATTGGAAACCAGTAGCATAATACTGCTATATGGATCCATGATATGATAATACAATTGGTTATAAGTAATGCACCTCATACATTTGCGTTTGTTTTTCAGAAAACTAGAATCATTTCTGCCTACAAGTTATATCCAGAGGAATTTGACAAGTTAGGTCCCAGTCAGTTGTAGCCAAATTACGGCTCTAGCTCCCCATGATCATCCCTGAATAAGACCTCCATAGTTGTCCGAACTGAGAAAATGGCTAGCTTCTCATGGCCAAGCTACTAAGCTACGGCTAGGAGCAGATCATGGGCGTGTACGGCTTCCAACAGATCCGGTCGAGAACGACGACGAACGCCATGATCATGGCGCAATCCACGCCGGGCTGGACGACGAGGCTGAACACGTCGTCACCAAGCGTCAACGAATTCGACTTCTTCCTCATTATCCTGGCCACCTCCTCGCCACCGCTGTTGCGGATCTTGCAGCTCCTCCTCCTGAAACAGCCCTCTACCCAGAAGCTGGTGGGACCTGATGACGCAGTACTGAATGATCCTGACATGGACACTTCTGCTTCAAGGCCTTTCTGTAGAACCGAGCATTTCCTCATCGAGAAGAGTCTGTGTGATCTTATCCTCTTGCCTTGGCCGTCTTCTGATGCTGTGTAGCAGTTCCATTGGTCATGCATGCTGAAAATCTGTTGTAAAACAAGAGATAGCTTTGTTTAGTTAGTCTTCTCTCCCATAGTCCCATTAGTTGTAGTGAATTTGCAGACGGTTAAATAAACTCTGGATGTAGGTTTACACATTAGATTTGGGTCTAATTTCGACATATATATGCCAAAAAAACTTTGAACAAGATAACCGAGTTTGATTTGACAGGGAAGAATACAAAGCTAGCATTTTGTCTCTTCTGTAGCAAATTTGGTGTGTAATTTATTTTTTTCAGAAAAAAAAAGACATTTTGTTTGGTTCGTATTTTCCTAGGTGCATGTGCCTTTATCTGAATGGAGTGAACTGACTGAATTTTCTATAACTAATTGTCGTATCCATTTGATCTGAATCTCCTGGTGGGCTACCAAATGTTTGCAGTCTAGGAGTCTAGGAAAAAACAAGGAAAAAGATTGTGCTTGGAGTCGGAGAGAATAGAGATGAATCTCAACGACTCGCATAAGAACATGAATAATGCTGCAGCGCAACGAAGCACCATTTCCCGATCTGAAAAAGACCCCATTTCCCGATCGAACAATCATCATCGATCCAGACGGCTCGATCGAGATCGTGTAGTAGGTTTGTATCAAAATGAAAGTTTTGGAGACTGATCGATGGGTGGACGGATCACGGATCAGGAACGGACGTCTGGGACGTACCTGCGGCCTGAGAGCGAGGAGTGGCGAGCCTTGGCCGTCCATGAGGAGGAGCTCGCCGGCGAAGAGTTTCTGGCGGCGCGAGTAGTTGTCGACACGGAAAGCCAGCGCGCCGGATGCGTCGTAGACGGAGAAGCCGTCGGTGCCGTGGAACCCCATGCTGGACCGTTTCCACACCGTGTGGTGCAGCGCCGCCGCCGATGCCGCCCGGCCGCCGGCGCTAGCGTCTGCGCTGGGAGGAGGAAGAGGAACAAGCGACGGAAGCAGCGGTGGCCGTGTCGTCGTCGTCGTCGTCTCCGCGGCCGACGACGGGTGGATCCGGCTCGCCAACGACATCGCCATCATGCCGCCGCCGCTGGTACCGGTCACGGTGGTGCTGGATCGGTCGGGAAGGCCGGCGCCGGCGCCGTCATCGGAATCGGAAGCGTCAGTGGCTGGCGCGGCGATCCCCTCGTTTTATACTCGCGATGAGTCGTGGCATGTGTACCCGTCCGTCACCGCGATTCTAGTGGCCTGGTGTACAGTACGCACAGTACGATCGACGTGCTAGTTGCAAATAGAATTTTTGGTGGTTTGGTGGGTTGTGACGGTACGAGTGTGTAGTGTACCTACGTGGCATATAGGACCTTTATGCTTGTGTCTTGTGTTGACTCTTGTTTGCATTGGGTGTGCTGTCATCAGGATCAAAGATTCCCATATGCTGTCCAACACCTATCTGAGTGCTATACGTACTAGCGTCTAGCTATATATCCTTATGATCAAGGAAGCTTCTAAGGATGGAAAGATAGAATTTTTATTCAGGGGAAGGGAATGAAAGACATATTCTCTCTCAATCTTATATGATACAATAGACATCTAGATACTTTGTGAAATCTATCAGGATGCGTTGGACTTATCAATTTCTCCATAGTCGGGCTATTCGGTTGATTGTTTCTACAGCTGATAAGCCAGCGGCGGATGTTGTTTTGTTGTGATAGAAAAACATTATATCATGGTTAATGTTCAAGTGAGAATTGGGAGTATGTTTTTTCATCTATATCGGTGGTTTTTCTTCATGTGTAAGGCACTATGTGTGTTTTCAATGCATTTTGTGAAAACATTGCCTTAAGTTATGTTTGCTCTTTTTTTTTTTCAAGTGAACATATGTTGCCAATTTATTTGTAGGTTATAGGCCAGGGATGTTTCAGTTTATCTTCATAACTACAGAAGGGGTATGGTAGTTTAGATGAAAATTTAATAGGTTATTTGGATTATCTATCCCAATGACAGGGTGGTAATATTTGGTGGTTATTTATGTTGTTCTTCAAATGGCATATGTCGGTAGACTTTAGGAAAGCTGGTTATTATTATTATCAATGGTGACTATATAGACTATACCAAGTTGATGCATGGCCATATCTTCCATTCTGTCTCGAGAATTTAATTATATGTTTCCTAACATGTTTCATGGTAACATTGTGGCTTTGTTATATATAGAGCCTCCAATTAGCAATAATATATGATTAATTAAATACGACAAACATAAATAACATCATTTTAACAGTCTCGCAAACTCAGAACAAAGTTTTCATGGTCATTGTTGACTTCAGTAGAACTATTTCATATTGGAAACCTCAAAAACCATTTGCCATATATACCAAGACCCTAGGGAGCAGGTATATATGTGTCCTATATATATATATATATATATTCTATGGAATATATTAATACAAAAGATCATAGAAAAAGTTTGTGATGAATGGCTGACTTCACACACACAACCTTAGAATGACATTACTTAACCAGAAAGAGTACCAAATTAAGTAGGTCATAGGGGATGGACACGAAGCATCTATTTATGTCCCATATATATATATGGCATAGCACTCGAATACCATGTTGTACATATATGCCTCCATTGTTGCATGCCCAACAAAATAAGTCGTTAACTGGGCGTGTTAACATGTCATTATGCTCCCCAAGCACGCTGTGCACTCTGCCCATTAGAGAGAGCTAGAGGCATGACTACAGTCTACAGCAATCAGCTAATCACTTGGATTTATAATTACCCGTGCAGGCGTTAAAGCCCAAGATAACGTGTGTGGTATTATATATAAATACTCCTACATAGTGTGTGTGCTTGATAGAAATTTTCCTGGCGGTGGTTCCCTTTAGTTGGGTGGGTGAAGTGCATCATGCAGCACCATCCTGGGATGTCACATGTGAGATGTCACATTCATGAGTGCCCGGCCGCGTGATGAATTATTCCAGCTTCTCGATCCTAGCCTTCTACTAGTTGCCAACTTGCCATCGAAACAACAGTCAGAAACAGGAGGCTTTAGTTTAATGAAGTAACATGAATGGTTAATCATGGAAGCCACCAAGACTAGCTTGACACTCCGTTAACTCCTCGACCAACCGATCTTGCGCTGCTTGCTTGTTTGTTCTTGAAAAAGCATGTCCTGACAGAGAACAATTTGGATATATACAAGCATTTTTCTGATTTCTGATTCTGCGTCGTTTGAATGGTTGATTTGATCCGTCGACTAAATACCCACCACAATTCGTTCACACACTATGCATGGTGGTTTCGTCAAGAGAACAACTCCTTTTATGACAACTACATTTCAACAGGTCTATGCTACTGCTAATTATTTACTATGTCTAGTCTAGCCATGCAGATACATGAGATATTCCCATCAGCAACTTGCAAAGGTGCGTGCCAAATTGAATTTGAGGAACACTAGCTTGTCGATCAACTCGTGTTTCTGACTTTTTTTCTCGAATACGTAAAAGGTTTGCGCATCTTTTTATATTAAGTAGAGAGAAACCAAAGTTTACACGACGCGTCACAAATGACGCACCAGGGCACGACGCGTCACAAATGACGCACCAGGGGGGAAAAGAGGTATACAATTAGTTCAGCCCACCCTAGCGGAAGGATATAAGGGCGATATTGCTCGCTAATCGAACAACCTAGAAGCTTCCGACGATCAGGCGTGTCGGCTAGCGTGTCGCCTCGATCGCCTCGGCGTCCCCGGTGAGTATCCGCCGCAACGCCTCCTTATGAGAGGGGTTGGGATCCACCAGCAAATGTCGACGCCTCCTTCTCCTAGTTGTGGGCTCCCCTGCAACGGTCGATGTATCCCAACCGCTGCATCGCTAATATCTCGCCCGTTTCGCAACTGGGAAACGCGAGAGCGGCTGAGCGGCGATCCTCCCGCGTGTGTGGCAATGGGAAACTTCGTGTTTCGACTAGAATCATAGGAGACAGAGATATATTAGAAGATCATGTTTAGTACTTAGCCCTATCTCTTTTTCTTTTCCTTCATTACCTAACGAAATACCAATATAGATTATGTACTCTATATCTGGTTGTGATGAACATATCAATTACTCTATATATATGTTTCTTCAAACCTGATCCATAAATTTTTTCTTTCTCACGCTTTGCATGGTGCTTCATGGTCTTCAGTGTGCATCTAGTTGAATCTTATTTTAAGTCTTTAAGTTATTGTGGTGGCTCTTGTTGCAACCCATGTCTCGCGATTTTATGGATATGTATATACTCCATCGGTCCCTAAATAACTGTAGTTTGTGCTTCCTAAGAAATGACTTCAATTTAATATATATTAATATTTGTAGTGTGTAAATAATATCATTAGAAAGATCTTTGAATAGATTTTAACAAAATTATTTGGAAATACAAAAGGTTGCATATATTTTCTACAAATCGAGTCAAAATTATGGCACGCACCAACGACGACAAATAATACTATCAAAGAGTGCTTACAAGTATACTATCAGTATAGATATGTGGTATAATAAATATTGTAACCAAAATCTATGAAGTTTTGTAAAGTGCAAACGTACATAATAATTATTATAACTTTAATAATAATTATTACTACCTTTATTCTTTTGGACCCTAGAAAAGAGTGCATATATGCATGTATTGATATATACTTCATTTGCAGGAATGCATAACATGTATGTTTATTCTAAGTTATCATTTATATGTTAGTAGTGATATGGAAGTAGATACTCTAGCTAGAAACATTTGTAGACACAATTTATCTTTACTCAAACTTCTTTCACAATAACATATATGTTGTCATTTTACATATAGATTTCTAGGGGATATTATATTTTATTTTTTAATAATAGCAGGAGTGCTACTTTAGATGCAACTTAGGGGTTATTAGATTATCAATCTTAATAATGGCACTTGTACAAAAGTGACTACACAGTTGTGCTGTGATGCATGTCTTTAGCTAGGTTTATTCCACCTATATATATGGCGTATGTAACAAGGCATTACCGCAACTATATCCCAACTGATGGAGCAAATAGCCGAAACGACTGAAGATGCCTTCTGGCGTGCAGGAAGAGACACGGACTCGTGAATAGTATTGTCAGGTAGGAAAAGAATCATCTCGAGAA
The DNA here is from genome assembly GCA_015847255.1 of Hyparrhenia diplandra. Classification (NCBI taxonomy): domain Eukaryota; kingdom Viridiplantae; phylum Streptophyta; class Magnoliopsida; order Poales; family Poaceae; genus Hyparrhenia; species Hyparrhenia diplandra. Next base: position 49,796 of record JADLZK010002772.1, read on the forward strand.
TAATCTTTTTTTTCCCCAAATGCATCCATGTACTATACTAATCACTGTGTTATTTATTAGCACTAACTGCATACTCTAGTGATCTCTAGCTGCTAGGCAAATGCCCAATAAGAAATCAACAAAGTTTGTTGCGTCTCAAACTACAAGACTAATCACTAGTTTTGTTTGCTCAAAAAAGACTGATGGCTCTGCTGGAGTCCGATCAGGACGGCACAAAATCCAGCCCACGTTGCTTTTCCCATTGATGCCAAGGTTAGGTTTGGAGAGATGCTATTGAAATTTTCTTTGGTACTTTATTTCCTATGCTTCACAATAATGCTTGTCAAGTCCACGTACATAGACGAAATGGCATTTAACATTTTGCCTAATTTCGGAAGTGCTCATAGAGACATGAACGTGCATGTATATATGAGTGTCTCTATATACGATGACGAAAATGATCCAATTTTTTCAGGAAAAAAAAAAAGATATTTTAGCTTATTATTAGGTTCCTTGCATTGTGGATATGGAGAGGGATTAAACATTGCAAAATAAAGGTAGTACTCTGTCCGTTCCAAAAAAATATGCAACTATGGGAAGCGTGCCGGTTCAACTTTGTCAACGTTGACCAAGTTTATAGCAAAAGGTATTAGGATTTATGCCTCAAAATAAATTTAGTATGAAAATATATTGCATAACTAATCTAATGGTACTAAATTCGCCTCATAAGTGTTAGTATTTTGTGATATAATTTTAGTCAAAGTTTGTAAAGTTTGACTCCTCGAGATGTGATGTTTTCTGGAACGGAGGAGTAGCTAATAACACCAGTGACTTGTGAACGCACTTTCACGTTGTCACGTCTAACCGCATCATTTATCTTGATCATGCATGATGTCCATTGTTTAGTATATATGGTAATTATCCTAGCCTAATGGTGGGTTTGGTGCTATATGAAGGACAAAGGAGGACATGAAGGAACGTGATAATCTGCAAGTTGCAAATTTGATTAGTTGGTTGATCATCTGTCACACACCATCAAACTTTGAGCGTTATGCCGTGACAATCCATTGTAGCTACGTACGCTAACTAGAGCTAGCTTCGTGTGATTGGCCGGGTTGGTAGCAAATGAGATCAGCACCAATAAAGGCCAGTCCGGCCGTGTCCGTACACCATGAGCACAAAACAATGAACAAAACTGAAAAGTGAAAACGAGGAGAAAACATACATGCTTGAGATGATTTTTATAGTGATCCTGTGCATCGCTAGGTGTGGCTTTTGGGGCGTGCTAAGGCTCACTTTCCCTTGTGCTGTGTGATGCACTTGTTGTCCTCGTGGTATATCCAAATTGAAGATATATGTCGAACGTATGCAAACTTAGCTTGAGTGGATGCATGCACTTGTCCCTGCACGCACAAGCCTATTCGTTTGAGTGTATCAGTGCTTATTCCTTTCTTTACGGTTTCTCTAGGCAACAACTTTGCATATATCATGATGAGCATGACGATTACGTCAAAGAAGTCGCAAGTTTTTTTTCTAAAACAGTGCAAACTCATTCAAACCTCTTAATTAGATCTTGTAGTTTGAACTTAGTCTCTCAGAAAAGTTGGTATTCAAATTCCTTCTAGTTTAATTCATTACGTAGAATCACAAATTTAGGTGGACAGCCCGAAACTTGAGATGGTCACGTGGGCCGAACTATGGCGCCCGTGGCCTGTGGGCTTGTCACACGGAATGTCCTATTACGGGCCACGTGCCTTAACTGGGTCAGCATGGGCCAACAATATGGACCAACAAAATAAACTGGCAAACAAGGCTGGCCTTCAGTATTGGGCTCAAAACTGGGCTACAAAGCTTTCACTTACTGGGTGGGCTCCAAATCTGTGTTACAGAGCCTGAAATCCAGAAACTCGAAATTATTGGCAACTTGAAAGTTGAAACTAGCGCTGACTAAACAAGTGCAAGAGGTACAGTGGTCTGACAAAGATGCTTTTCCCAGGGCGACCTGCACGACAGAGACAGTCGATAGAGTAGTGTAGATTAGTACCTTGATCTAGTGTGTGTTCAACCTTAATCCTGCAACCTGTAACTAATAACCTCCTCACGTGCGTTTCAGATACTGTAATACTAGTACAGGCAGACTATATAGAGTATTCAATTGGAGTAGGTTTTGCATTGTTTAACTAGCAGTGCACTTAGATTGATTGATTATAGGAGTATTTACGAAACCAAACTCTCGATCGTTGTTTGGTGTGAACGAGGTTGTCACTACTCATAAGAACTTGACAGATCGATGCCACTCGATCGCGTCAGAAATCGATAAGCTTTGCATTAGCTGTAAAATCAGCGAAGTGTAGCCAGCGAGAAGCGTATCTGTTCTCCAAGTTTATCAAACATTGCAACTTTCAGATATGCCGCTCACCTGTAGCAACGACGACGGCCGGTTCCCCTGCTGCTGAACTTTCAGAGAAGCTGTGCTAATGTTTCTTTTGTTCTTTTTTTTCCTTTTTTTTTTTGTGCTTCTTTCATTCAGATGATCTTATTATTCTTATAATGTTGCAACTGAATTTGAGTGGAATTTGTGTCTTACGTTACAAGTTTCTGATACATTATCTTCTTTGGAAAAGATGAAGCTTGATTGTTTTCTAGGCCGAAGGATTACCCTGCTTTATATTGAAAGCAAAGAAGCCTGATTGTTGCATTATCTAAAAAGTTGAGAAAAGGGATGCATACGTATACGACAATTATATTGGCCATATATATACTACGACTACATATTGACATCTATTATTGTCGTCATCAGTTGACAGTTTTTCTAAATGCAAAGGGATGCATACGTATACGACAACAAGTTAGGCCGCCGACCTTGACACTACTCTTGTTGTGTTGCAAAGAGTCAAGCCAAACCACCCAACCCAACTGCTTACATGCTAGCCGCCAACTCTGAAAAACTAACCCAACTGCAAAACAAGAACGGCCTCTGAAACATCTGAAAAATCAGTCGTCGTCAGACTCAGACCAACACAGCAGCAATCACAATCCTTGAAAAAAAACCAAAACTTTATACCGGCCATGAACCAGCATATATTATATATATTCATTGAATACAGGGAATTAATTAATTTGGTAATCTATCCCAGAGTACGTGATCAGTAAGTCCTCAAATCTGCATGATCGATCGAGCCAAGCTGCAGGAAGAGGGAACGAAGAAACGCATGGATGGATGCATGGGTGAGCCATGGGTCAGGCCAGGAAGGATCATCGAACGATCAGGCCGCCGGCTGGGTGCAGTTGTTGGCGGCGCCGCATCCGCAGGTTTGCGGTGTGAAGGCGCAGGTGCCGAAGGGCTTGCCGGGGAGGTTGCAGTTGATGGCGTAGCAGCAGCTCGTGTCCACGCAGCTGCTCGCGTTGGACGGCGACGCGCAGCACCGGCAGCCTTGGCACAGCTCGAACGGCTCGTATGGCGCCGACGCCGCTTCTGTCATCGTGGCCGCCACTGCCGCAGGTGACAAGGATCGGTACACCACTCTCTGCACCGGCACGTACGACTCCTCACCGCTGATGCTAGCTCCTCCTCCTGCTTGTCAATTTGTTTGATAATTTGCTCATCATCAGGCCCCTCATCTTGGGATTTAATTGGAAACAAATTGATAGAGCCATGATGGAACAAGCATGCATACCTTGAGCTTGCAGCACTATGCAGGAGAAGATGAGCAGGAGGGCGCCGGCAGAAAGGGCGGTGAAGCCGGTGAGGGAGATCATCGTCATCATGGGGGCTCCAGGGCGTTGTCGGGCCATGGCCTTGGCCTCCTCTCCTAACGAGTTTGCTGTGGTGGTAGGTGGGTGATATATACTAGTTGAAGGGAGAAGGACAACGACGGCTAAAAAGCTTTATCCTTCCTCTTAGGTTAACTAACACCACCACTTCTTTTTTATTTTCTTCGTTTCATTCTTTGTTTCTTATATTTCTGGTAACGTTCAAACTCCGCTTTATTTTTCAGGCGGCCCGATGGCCATCTAACTACTATAGATGGCCATCGGGCCGCGTCGGGTTGTTGTGCCTCCACGGGCCGTCGTGCATGAGGCGTGCTCGCCTGGCTTTCGGCCCTAGGCACGGCCCGTGGGCCATCGGGCCGGCCTGAAAGCATGACGTGCCACCGTGCCGAGCGCCACGGGAAGAGGCCACCGTCGCTGGCGCACGCGACCCGGGCGCAGACAAACACAAAAGAAAACATGCATGTTTGGTTCTTTGGCAGATCTAGTGAATGTCTTCACAACTTGGATTGAGGTTGTCTCAACTCTGAATCTCGTCCTCCCCAGCAAGATGGATCTTGGGGAGAGGGCGGGGGTCCGCTTGACCGAGAAATGTCCGACGCGGGTGGTTGCTGGGCTGTGGAGAGGTCAGGAGGGGAAGTCGTCGCGCGGTGGGACGTATTAGCCGCCGGCGTGGGGCCTTTGACTCCATCTGCAGTCAACGGTAGCTGAGAGCGTGGGGGGCGGCGCTGGAAGCTGAGAAGGGGGGTGGCGAGCTGGTAGCAGCGGCTAAGAAGGGGGGCGGCGGGCTGGGGAGCGGTGGCGGCACCTAAGTTTTTTTACAAGAGAACAAAGGAGCACATACGCGACTCAATGAGACAGTGAGTTAGGGTTAGGCTGGTGGAGTGGTGGGATTATATACGAGCATCTTAGCATGTCGTGCCGTCTATTCGACTCGTGCCATGACACGGGGTAGGGTGGCGGCCCAAGATCGGCTGGTGCCTCGGGCCATGCCGACTCGGGCCCGTTGGCCACCTGGTCGTGCCGTGCTTGGGCCGGGCCACGGGCCGTGCCGACGACCCTTATTAAAACTTCACTAGTGGAAGTTAGCTCTACCACGTTGCATGTCAACTTTTTACTCTCTCTACATTACATCAATGATCGATGCGCAGAAATGTCTCTGATTAGATCATCCGCTTCATTAGCTTTCTTGTATGTGGCTGATGGACTTCATTTGCTGCTAACGCTAGCAACGAATGAGCGCAAAGTAAAAGTTCCAAAGGAACTTAGGACAAATTAGCTAATCACAATGTGTACTTTTGGAGTTTTGACGTAAGATAAATTAAACTAGCTTAATCAATGTGCACATTTGGAGTTTTGGACTCTGATGTGAGTGCGAGAGTGCCAGAAGGCTGACGACGCCACTATACATAGTATGTACCGTGACCGTGAGGGCAGGGTCTACAAATTTAGGAAAAGTTAGAACTTACTCTTTGACTAGGTAAATGTCTGTGCGTTACACCGGGAAAAAATGTCATTCACTTTTTTTCCTTCCTCCGTGATCAACAATTCTCATTTTTTGGGCTTCAATATGTTCTCGCCATATAATAAATCCTCTGTCAACTAGAAGTTTGATCACTAAGACAAAAGTACCGTAACACTGAAGTTGTTTAGAATTTTCTGTTTGCGAAATAAGGCTAACAACGCTCCAATCTGAAGTTGCATAAACCTTATAAAATAAGCATTTTAACCCAAAGCTTAGAGTGCACATGTATTTCTTCCATGCGCATAGCCAACAAAGCTTCAAAGTTCATAGGTGCTTTGTTGATAAGTTCACTATTATAGGTGTTGGAAGGTAGCAAGCATTACAAGGCTATCACATTTTGAAGTCACATGCATTGCATGAAAAATTAAGTTAACGGAAAAACAGGTGGTAAAAGCATCCTCCCATCGCAGGTCTTATACGGGGACAAGAACACATGCTCCTATCCCATCTCGTACAAATGCTTCACATGGAGTGATGGGTGTACAACTCAAAAAGGAAAAGCTACCTAGGGCGATATCGCCAACTATGTCCTTCACCACCTCTGTTATTGTCTCTTCGGTTAGCACCTCCACAATGGAGGCAAAGGTGGCATTGCACCAAGTTGTTGCCTGTCCACAGCAAAATATGTTGTCACAAAGTGCGGATGATATTGCAAATATTTTCGACATGGCATAGTCAAGGTGATCATCGTGAAGCATCATTCTCATTCTTGCCGAGTGCTAGTTGTGTGCCATATCATTGGCTGCCAATAAATACTACGTTAATAAAGAAAGATAATATATTATGGTTATGAAACTGCCAATTATAATTATAATTACAATTATAACGGTTAGATACAAATAAGTCTTATCATGCATTGCAACAGGAGCAAGAACAAATCATAAAAATACATGTTTCAATTTCTAAAGCAGTAATAATCTGAAAAAGAAAAGACAAAAGCGTTTTGCAAAGTGAACACAAAAGTTTGCATTTAATCTAAACCCATATTTATAAATCTATCTAGAAAACATACCAATCGTAATTATAAGTGCTATTTTATGGGGTGATATTACTGATTTATTCGAGAATTAAATTCCTATTTTTAGTTGGCGCGTGTGATATGGCGGTTGGTAGACTGATTTGCGCCCTTAATCACCGGAGCGGGGTGATTAGAGCCGGGCGGGGTGTTTAGTGGAGGTGAAAATTCCTATTTTTAGCCGAGCAGTGTTTGATGCGGAGGCGGGGTGAGTCTGTCCGGTGGACAATTCCTTTTCACTCTTTTTAGTAGTAAGATAGAGGTCCACTTGTAGTTTCTGCGAGCATATTCTACGGAGTTGATAAGAAACTTCTCTCCATTTGCACAACGAGCATGTGCCTGAGCATTTTTCTTTTTAACAAAAAAGCATGTGCCTGAACAAGCTACTCTCCAGCACACTCCTCGTATTATTCACTCTCAATCATAATCATCACGGAATCATCTAATTTCTAACCTGCTTTCCACCCTAATAATCCCACACTAGAATCACTTCACTTATGAAATGATTCAGGAAACATAGCTCAAGAATCAAGCAACACAGCTCTGCCAAACTGACCCTTCACATCCACGGACGTGCCAATGTCCAATTAATAATAAATTAAAATGAAAAACACCTTGGACCTTCAGTATTCTAGAAAGTTATGTAACCATCACGCAGAGGCTCATTAGTTGTGTGCTTGCCAGCCAACGAAAGCGATTGGCAACTTTTACAGACAACAAAGAGAATATGGAAATATATGGACCTTTAATAAATTAGGTGTCCGTCCTTGTCGCGTCATTGGTTCTTTTCTTAGTACATCCATCAGCGGCTACCATTGGCTGGTGATTTGTGTAGTGCGTTTCCTCAAGGTGCGAATGACCCCTCGCCATAGTGCTACTTGGAGCGTGTAAAACTTCTAATCTTTCACTTAAATAAACATGTGCTAATGCTAAGGTACACTTTCAAAATAAATTAGGTGTGATCAGATTTCGGAACCAACTCATAGATTATTGTGCGCCAACATATCGAAAGAAACTTGCATGTATAGCAATGAAACTCATGAAAATTTGCTTTTTAAAAAATAAAAAAAGCAAAGCGGGAGATTAGAACTGTTAATATTTAAAATTTGTCTTATTAAATTAGATTTTCACTTCACGTGTCAATGGGGAATTGGCAATGACGCCACTGTCAAATGGAATGCCCAAAAATCTTTGGGGAGAACAAAACAAAGCTTAATTAACCTTGTGATCAACGGAGTAGTACTTCCTCCATTCTAAATTATAAGATTTAGATATGATTCTTTTAGTTTACTATGTATCTAAACACAGTGTACACTAGTACCCAAAACTCTATTAGTGGCGGGCAAAAAGCGGTTTTAGTGGCGGGCACGGCTGCCCGTCACTAACGAAACGTCACGGATAATCGTGGCCTTCCGGCGTGGCGGGCGGCCGTGCCGCCACGTATAATATTTGAATCCGTGGCGGGCGGCGCCGCGCGCCCGCCACGCATAAGAAGTCTTAACCGTGGCGGGGCGCGTACGCCGCCGCCGCCCTTAAGATTCTTATGCGTGGCGGGCGCGTTATGTTGCCGCCACGGTTTCAATTTTTTTTAAAAATAAAATAAAATACCAATATATATATATATATATATGTATATATATATATATATACATATATGTACACATGTATCAATCCATACACACATATATATATAACACAGACATGTACTCTAATATACATCATATATACATATATACACATCGATTCATATATACAAGTTTCACCGATCGATCGATCCATTAGTTCATATCCAACATATACTAGTTTCAATTACAACATATCCGTACAAACATTGCGAGCTATATGTTAACTGGATGAAGATAGTCCGTAAGACCTAGCTCTTCCCATCTCCTTAGCGGCCCAAACTCTAAAGACAGCCCCACTCATTTGTCCCGATTGAAGTACGGGCTGTTCTTCGTGAACTACCATGTCTAGAACGAACTTGCGGATATGCGCTCTTGTCCTGAACCGCATCTCGTCGGTTGCCTTTTGTATCACCCCCCGTGAGCGTGTTCTTTGCTTCCTTGAGCCGTCGGTAGCTGGATTTGTACCTTCTCGGGCCCGGAGGTACTCACTGACGAAGAATCCACACAAGTTTGATCCGTCAGGTTGTTTGAGGCACTTTCGCACACAATAAACCGGTGTTATTAGTAATATCAAAAAGCTATAGCAAGGTAGTCGCATGCGAAGAAAAACTATGTTTCATTTACGTGCAGGGAAATGTCGCTTGATTTTGAGTCTATCTCGATTGCGCTCCTTACACTTCTCGGATCGACGATCCCAGCAGTTCGGATCCTTCAAGTATTTCTTGTAAGCTGCATCGTACGAAATGCACTATATTGTCAACGATATATGATATTCGACTCTAGTATGTAATTGCATAAGGAGTTCATCGATCACTTACAATCTCAAGATTTTTTGAATTGTTGGTAGCCAAGCGGGTTCGTGCCTCGTAGTGAGTCAAAGATAACGGCCCTCCCGCCCCGAGGAAAGATCATGAAACAGATCCAATGTCCTACCATCCCCATTCCATATTGGTAAGGCACCGAATACATCGAGGCCCATTTTCCTTGACCTTTTTCATCACCGATATGACGTGATTCGCTACCTCCAACTTCTTAGCTCTTTCATTCTTATCCCGGATCTTACGTCTTTCCTCGTCCGTCAAGTTGACCGGTCGGGATGGTCCGCTCTTAGCTTATAACCGACGATCTGTCTCTCACGGATGTGCCATGGAGAGAGGTAAAGAACACCGGTGTTTAACCTATTGGCTACATACAAGCACAACCTACAAGGACATATGGCCGTGGCATAGGTACCTTTGAAAGAAAGAATCTATATACGGATGCAAGGGACATGTGCAAGTAAAATTGTGCTTACATCGTAAACAAGGTGACTTGGGCGACGTCAATGTCCTGTCAACGAAGTAGTCTCGACATGTCATCGAATGTAATCGTGAACTGGAGCTCGGTGTGGTAGTGGAAGCACTCCTTAGGAAGAAGGACACGAAGCTATACAATCCACGCTTTGCGCACTCCATGTACCATGCATGGAACTTCCGAGTCTCCGCCCCTCGGCATCGATGGTTTGGGCCTTTGGGATCATGAACTTCCCAAACTCGAACGAGCCGGGGCATTCGCCCCGTGACAAACCCCCTTATAAGGTGGGGATTTTGGCCCCGCAAAAGCGGCGGTACAAATGTTAATTACCTAGGGTTGCGAAAAAGGAGTAGCTAATAACTTATTACAACTCGTTGTTTCAGCGGTGCATACCTTTCGGATCGAATATCTATTTCTTTGGGCCTCCCGAGTAGCGGGTACTTGGGTCTTTGCGACCTCCTCTTCATCGAATGTGTGCTTCTTCGGTGATGGAGGGTGTTTGCTAGGTCGAGCTCCTTTACGCTTCCCCGGCGCTTGAGGTGTTGTCCATTGGAGGCCTTGAGTGTACTCGGGTGTCTTGCTCCCTACTCTCGCCTCGGGACTTGGCCTTGTGTTTTCGCGGTTGCTTCGTTGTATATCGGCGGCTCCTCATGTGCGGCTCCCAGCGGGCCGAGGTGTCGGCTCCCGAGTTGCCGGCGCTGAGGTGCCGGCTCTTGAGGTGTCGGCTCCCAGGCTCCTCGGTGCCGGCTCCTTCGTTGTCGGCTCCCGAGGCTCGTCTTGTGCCATGTCCTTGCTGGGGGGGTGCGGAACCTTGAGGAGGGTCGTTGCCTCCGCCGTCCCCACCATCTTCATCATCGTCGGAGGAGTCACCATATGGGTCGGTGGCGCGTGGTCCGGTCGGCTTTGTCTTCTTTGTTGAGCCGAAGGTGGAGTCAACGTCGACATATTCAGCTCAATGTCCACCTTCGCCCAAAGACGGTGTAACACGTAGCAGCTCCTAGAGTGTTCACCTCGTTATGACCGGGATAGTCCGGCTCCCGGTCTTCATGTGACTCCTCCACGAACCCAATGTTGACTTGCACATTACGGAGGAGGGATCTCGTGCTTAACCGTACTCTTTGCAAGATCCGGGAGGAAATACCACCCCTTGGCCACTACCTTTTTTCTTGCCCAACCCCGCCCATAGGTATCAACATATTCCATGGTGTCTCTTCGGTGATATCATCCACGGGGTCCCTGTCGGTCAAGAGCGAGGTCTTCTTTGGGGTTCTTTGGGGTGGCAGCGGCATACCGGCGTTGCGGAACATCCGCTTCCGGACTTCGACCATCACGGGGTCGTTGCTCGTGAGGGCCTCTTTGATGGGCTGTGTGATCATTTGCTGCAAGGCCTCATCACGCCCTTCTGTCTCGGACCCTCCTTATACCCTGCGCCTCGTGTGATGCGAGGCAGCATCCGGACGCCATGAGCCCACCGTCGCCCAACTCTTCCTGGAGCTCATGCCACGGACGCGCCCGCGATGCTCGGGGTTTCCCAAGGCCATCGTCGGCGGATCGTGTCCCCCGACGAATCTCGAGGGTCCCGCTATTCTTAGCCGTAGTGGCCTCTATGACCTTCTTCTCGACCTCCTTCATCCGGGCTTCGGCCTCGGCTTCTTGGGCTTGTGGGCGTAGATGAAGTCGGGGTCCTTTCATCACAGCCCTCATACGGATCCGGCTCTCCGGCTTCTGTCTTTTTTCCTTTCTTCCGCCCGCCACGCCCGGCTTGTGTCCGCGTACCCAACCTTGCCGCCCAAGTAGTGGGGCGGTTTGTTCCGTTTGGCTAGCTCGGAGAGAACTTCTCGCTCTTCGCCTTTGCTTCGGCGTGTTTAGCCTTTGCGTAACTCTTCCCATACCGCTTACGAGATCATGTTGTACTTGGTGAAGGGTAGGCGTCCTTTCTTATAAAAGTACGCATTGAGCCTATACTTCCATTCAGGAAGCTTCTTCTGCGAGGAAGTTTACATCTTTGCTCCACCTTTTTCATATCGGCGCCCTGGCGGATACCGCGGAACCGTTTGGAAACCTCGCCAAACACCCATAACTTGTCGGTGTTGGGGACGGCTTTCCGTCTTCGATAAGAATGGAGACCTTATCCTTCACGAAACAAGATATCTCGAGTCTTTGTACTTTCGCGATGACCCGGGAGGCAGCGGTGGCTCGCCCCGCGGCCCCAACTCTTGAATGACAAGGACCTCATTGATCACCTTCTGCCTCCCACAGTCTCCCCTTCTCCGATTCGGCTTGTCTCCCTTTGCTTTGCCTGAAGAGGTGGCCGTGGACGAAGGGGGGTTGTTGCTCAGAGCTGCTTGTGGAGGGAGCGGTGGCAGGCCGTTCAGCCTGTACTTCCTTAACCCGACGCTTCTTGCTTGGTGCTTCGTCCCTCGGGTTGAAATTAGGATCTTCTTCCTCCTCGGTACGTTTCCTCCTACCCTTACACGGGCTATACGAGGCTCCGCTTGCGTACTCGGGAGTACCAGAGTCGCTGCCACTTCCATCGCTATCGCTAGGCGACTCCCATTCAAGCTCAGGCTGTTCTTGTTCATTCGCCTTTTCAAGCTGAGGCTGTTCTTGTTCATTCGCCATTTCAAGCTACAAATATATAGCTAGTGCTTTAGTACTATAGTATATAGGAGGAGTACACAAGCGTAATTCAAAATTGCGGAAAGAGAGAAATAAAAAGATTGGCTCAGATATAGCCCCCTTGTGATCACATCGCTTCTAAACTGGTTGCTTTGTACAAGCCGTCCTAGTTTAGAAGCTTCCAAGTATAGGGGGACATTCAATCATCATAGCCGCTGCCTCAGCCCCAATAATTAAGTTCATTTCATTGCATATATGCCCTTTGCCTCAGCACTAATGGGTTCACATCATTGCATATATGTTGAAAAAAAAAACATATGAGAAAAAAAAACAGCCCCATGTCTAAGCAAGTTTATAGCATCTCAGTTTAACCAAGTTTGGATGACAGTGAAATAGGGCACTAGAGAGGCAAGTTATTTAGCTAGTATCAGGCCAAAAATTCAAGTTTGGATGAGTTTAAACATGTGGTAGGGTACAAGCAAAAGTCCAACATATATCCAACAGCACTAGAGAGTCAAGTAAGGAGCAACAGTCCAACATATATCCAACAGCTAGCATTTAGCCAAGTCTAGGCAAGTAAGGAGCAACAGTCCAACATATATCCAACCAACAGCTAGCATTTAGCCAAGTCTAGACAGTGATATAGCATTGACATTGAAATAGGGTAGCAAATTAGTGGCAAGTAGTCAAGCAAGGCCAACATATGACAGTAGCTTAGCATTGACAGTGAAATAGGGTAGCAAATTAACATAGAGTGACATTGTTGTTTCAACCGGTTAAGGATGTTTCAACATGACGATAGGGGTCCAAAGGCCAACATATGATTAAAGTAGCTAAGGCCAACATGATTGGGCAATATTAACTAACATAGCCATCAACATGACAGTAGGTTAATTCTCAAAAAAAAAATCAACATGACAGTAGGGACCCAACAGCCATCAACATTGAGATAGTGAAATAGGTAAGGATAGTGGCAAGTCTAGGCAATTAGGCCATCAAATTGCTAAGGCCAACAGTCCAAAATTCAGAGGCAACAAAAATAGAGGCAAACACAGAGGATTGGGGCAATCATATGCTCAGTTTATCCAAATTCTATAGCATCACAGGCAGTGGCACATAAGCTCAGCTAATTTGTTTTAATTTTGCATCACAGGCAGTGAGGTGGGCACAAAAACAGTGGGTGGCATCACAGGCAGTCTCAAAAAGCACAGAGATATCTCAAATCAAAATGACAGAGCAATTTCAACAAAATGTACAGTAGGGAGAGAGAAATTTCACCGACGAGCTGCACGGAGGACTGGAAGAGGATGGAGATGGAGCTGCACGGACAGGCAAAACACCACGAGCACCACACAGAGCACCACGGGCACCACGGCGGACGGGCGCCCAGCAGCACCACGGCGGACGAGCACCGGCGGCGAGGAAGGAGCTCCACTGGAGGGTCGCCGCAGCACCACTGGGAGGAAGGAGGGTCGCCGCAGCACCACTGGGAGGAAGGAGGTGGAGGACGGGGGCGGGACGGAGGTGGGGGACGGGGGCGGGACGGAGGCGGGACGGAGGCGGGGACGGGGGCGGGACGGAGGGGGGATGGGGGCGGGACGGAGGCGGGACGGTGTCGCGGCGGCGGGACGGAGGCGGTGACGGTGGCGGGACGGCGCGCCGCTGGGTCCCAAGCTCACGGACGGGGCGGATCTAGCGACGAAGCACGCGGGGGCACGCCGAGGTCGGCCGGGGCGGCGAGGAGCACGACGGCGGCGGAATCGGGCACGGCGGCGGCGTTAGGGTTGGGGGAAAATCGGGCAGCCCTTCTGGGGTCGAAACGAAAAGAGTCAAGGACTTAGAGAATTTCGGGGGACGGGGGGTACTATTTATAGTACAAACATTTTCCGTGGCGGGCGAGTAGGATGCCCGCCACGGTTAATGTTAACCGTGACGGGCGGTAAGGATGCCCGCCACGGTTAATGTTTTTTCGTGGCGGGCGGCTTAGGGACGCACGCCGCGTGTAAAATTTTCGTAATATTGTTATAAATTGTTAAAAGTGGTTATAAATTGTTATAAATTATTATAAAATGTTCTAAATTGTTATAAATTGTTATAAAATGTTATAAATTTTTATAAAATGGTTAGGATGCCCGCCGCGTGTCAACTTTTCATTTTTGAACTTTTCACGCTTGAAATTTAAAATTTGAATTTTTACACATTCGGACGACATTTCAAGCCCTAGACACCCAAGTTTCAAATAGTCATGAATACGAAACTTCATAACTCATCAAGATCTATATTTCATATATAGGTAATTTTTGCGCACGAGAAATTGTTACAAACGTGTAGTTCAAAAAACACTAGTCTCCCTTGTAGTTTCTGACGACACTCGTGTGAGATATTTGTTTTTTTGACTATTGTTTACATCGTAATAACTGCAATTACATATCATTTTGGTCTTTGGTGCATTGGTGGTCTTCTTTCGCCATCGGGGACGGGTCCATGGCATCATTTTAGTCTTGTCGGGATTGATTCGTCCTCCGGTGCCTTCATCTTTTTGGAAAATCAGTAAAGAGCTTGAACTCATCATAGTTGTTGTATGTTTTCGCACTCTGGACCCCATCGGCTCCCACGATCCATTTTCCCGCCACGACAATATGTCTATTCATGTTCTCCGCGTTCATGTAGTAGGCTACTTGTGCGACATCCGATGCAAGCACCCACCGATCATCTTTGTACCAAACACTTTGAAGGTTCACGGTGGTTAGCCCAAAATCGTCCACTAGAAGTGCCGAAGGCTTGACCCCATCGGCAACGGGAAAATTACACTGTAGGTTACCGCCGTAGTCAAGTTCCCATATTTCTTCGACTTCCAGCGAAGCATGTCATCTTCTCCCTGTCCACGCTGTTCTGCCCTCATATCGAACACCGTTGCGTACGTGATGCACTCTTCTTGTCCTTTTCTTTTGTGTGGAACCCTGTACCCGTTGACATCATACCCTTGCCACGTGGTGACCTGCATGGGCGGCCCCGACACAAGCTTCTTCACAGTCTACGCATCATCTCCCGGGGGAATGTTACGCTTTTTGGAGCCACCGGAGGAAAGTGCTCTTGTGTTCCTTCTACGCGATCCTTCGAGCAGTTCTTGCGCTTGCTACTTGCACGGCGGAGCTCTTTGAGGTGCTTTTTCACGTGATCATCCATGACCACCAATTGATGAAGGATCTTTGTAGTGAGCGTCTAGCACTTTGTCCCTATGTATGTCGGTGCGTGCTTTTCGGCCCGCGCACCCCATCCCCCGAGGTTCTTCCTTCATGTTGATGCTTTGGAAGCCCAATAGCCCTCCCATCTTTTATGTACTTTCACACACCCGTTCCACGGCCTCGGCTTGTGTATGCCTCGATCATAGAGCCCCTCCGGTAAGCGCGGTTATGATTGAATCGATTGAGGGTAGACATTAGTCGCCGCTGGTCCACATCGCTTTGTAGGTACACGGGTCCCAAACTGTTCTATCGATCAACCATGTGCATCATCGGGTGTGGCATAATGTCGAAGAAAGACGGTGGGAAACACATCTCTATCGGCACATTGTTTCCGCGATGAACTCTTTCGGGCCGAGGCGAGTCCGCTTTGGCAATTACCTTACGGTTGATTTGGTTAAAGAAGTATGAAATCCTTGTGACCACCATCTTCACGTATTTTGACGAACAGCTTTGATCACAATTGGAAGGAACACCGTCAAGATGATGTGAGCATCGCGGCGGCGTTGAAGTTTGGCGTCATTGTGAGGTCTTTCATGGATACCGGACTCTTGATGTTGGAAGAGAAACCCATCGGTACCTTGATACCCCGCATCAACCGACACATAGCCAACTTCTCGTCTCTTGTTAGGTTGTAGGCGCGCACTGGGAGTTCGACTTTACCGTTCGGAAGCCGTGTAGCGTGAATTTCCGGTCGGATGCCCATGTCAACAAGATCCTCGACGTGACTTCTCGCACCATCCTTCGTCTTGGTCTTGATATCCATCAAGAGACCGATCGTGCTTTGAAGACATTTTTCTCAAGGTGCATCCGATCGATCGCGTGGGGTGTATGCGATATCTTCGATTACTTTAGATACTTGAAGAAGATTGACTTCTTCTTGAAAGGAACTACTGGAGGCGCTCCTTCCTCCGTTTATCCCTCTTTCGCTTCTTTGTCTTGGAGGTGCCGTCTTCCTTATCATCGTCTTTCTTCTTCTTCTTCTTTCCAAACTTCGCACTCCAAGTCCTTCACCATGTCAAACACCTTGGGACCATAACTAGTCGGTGTCGGGCCGAGGTTTCGACTCGCCCTTGTTGTCAAAGTACACATTCATTTTTGGATCTCGTACCTATGCTTGCTGCGGAGGAAGCGTCGTGTTCCATGTACGGTTTTCTTGGATCCCTTCGGGTAAGTGGAGCGGGTTTCTTCAATGCAAGCTACACAGCGGTCTTCCCTTTAATCCGCCCGATAATGAAAACAAGGCCGGGGGTAATCGGTGATGGTGACAAAGATGATGGCACGAAGAGTGAACTTCTCCTTGCGGTGCGCATCAAACATCTTGACCCCATCATCAAACGGTACCTCCATCTCCTCCATGAACGGCTCCAGGAACACATCTATATCGATTCCGGGCCGCGCCCGTCCAGTAAATGAGCATGGTGAGCAAAACATACCTGCGCTTTTGACAAAGATGTGGAGGTAGATTGTACATGGTGAGGACGACCACCGCCACACGTCTTTGGCGCGTCTTTGCTCAGGTCACCGAATGGGTTCATTCCGTCGGTACTCAATGCGAACCGAACGTTCTGGGCTCCTCTGCAAAGTCGGGGTAGGCGGCGTCGAAGTCTTGCCACGCTTAGCATCCGAAGGGTGCCGTAGATTCCCGTCATCCTTCACGATCGCTAGATGCATGCCACGTCATGTGCTTAGCATCCTCGGGGTTCCCATAGAGAGCCCGTGAGGCGATCGATGGCCGGAAGGTACCACATTGTGACCCGGACGTTTCCTCTGCGTGTAACCTTCCTCTTCCTCGTCCTGCGTTGACATGATCTTCTTCGCGGCGCACCGGTTTTCTTCGCCCCCTTCTTCTTCTTTCGCCCGCCCTGTTTCCTCATCGGCGTCATCGCCCACGCGACATCCAGGCATTCCGCTTGTATCGACTAGCGCCCACAAAGGCGGACAAGCGGTCAAATTCTCGTCTCGATCGCCTCGATATAGGATACGATGGTTGGGGCAGGCATCGAACTTCTTCACTTTCATCGCCACCGGGCGGATCAACTTCTTAGCGCGATAAGTGCTAGCAGAACCTTGTTAGGCGATGGATACGTGGAGGCCGGGTAACTTACGAGCTCATTGAAGCTAGTGTCGGACCCGCCATGGCGAGACTTCAACATCGACAAGTTCAGGGTAAAACTCGGCGCCGTGTAACCCTCAGGACTGTCTTTGTAGAGAGGATCAACTCGCTGCCCGCTTCATCTGTTTTGAAGTTTTCCAACCATCTCGGGCACCCAAACGGAATGTCGTCCTCACCGAAAGTCGGTTGACCAAATCTTCAAAAACCCGGACATCCTCAAAGCCCGCGTCATAGGATTCTCCTCGCTTTCGCCGTCCCCTCCACCACCACCACCATCGCATCGTCATCGCCGACGCCGGCCGTGGTTTCGAACAAATCTGATGGAATTGGACCGGGCCGGGTGGACTTTTCGCATCACGCATCGGGCCGGGACCGCTCGGTACCGGATCAACCGGTGGATCGAAGGGTGGAACTTCTTCGCCGTGAAAAGTCGGACCAAATAGTCACCGGCGAAGCCATTCATGATTAGGTGAGATCGCACGACGATGTCGAGAACGCTTTGATTCTTGCATTTTGCGCGACGGACGGATGATCGCTCGCTGAATTATCTCGCCAGTGTCGCCGCTAGAGCAACAAACTTCTTCACCTCATCAAAGTATTCGTCATCAACCCTCTTCATCTCATACATCCAGTGGGCTCGGTGCCTCTCCATCCCGATCGATCCCCGCTCTTCCAAAAAGTTTAATTAGTGCCGTTATATAGTACTCAAACCAAAAAAAAAAAAAGGAGAACAACTCCCACCGTAGAATCTAGATCTAGAGAAAGGCGGTTTTCTCTCTCCTCTAAAAAAAAAAAAAATGAAGTTGCACGAGAGATCTAGATCTAGAGAAAGGCAGCTTTCTATCTCCTCCAAACCAAAAAAAAAAAAATCCCACCATAGATCTAGATCTAGAGAAAAGGCAGTTTTCTCTCTCCTCATGTGTCTCTAGATTTAGAGAGGGGATGAAAAAGAGGGAAAGAAAGATCAAAAAGAGGCATTAACTGACCAATTAGTGTCTTCTCCTCCACCAAATCAAAGCCAAAACACCCAAATCAAAGTTTTTGTCGTTTTTTGGATCAAAACCTCCCCCCACAAGAGTTGGAAGAGGAAGTTAGTGGAGAAGATGAAGAGGCGGCCGTCCGGCATTTATAGGCTGCGGCGGTTTTACGTGGCGGGCGCCCTAACATGCCCGCCACGCAAAGAAGCAGGCGTGGCGGGGCGCGCAAACGCGCCCGCCACGGTTAAGATCTTTTACGTGGCGGGCGCGTTGCGTGAGCCCGCCACGCAAAGATCATCTTTTACGTGGCGGGCGCTGCAACGCGCCCGCCACGTAAAGGAGCGGCCCGGCCGGCGAGGGCCATATCTTTTACGTGGCGGGTTCAAGTTGCGCCCGCCGTAAAAAGATATGGCCCCAGCTTGAAAATCAATTCGTTACTAGTGGTATATCGAAATGCATAGCAAAAAATAATATATCTAGAAAAAAAAAGGCAAAATGTCTTATAAATTGAAACTAAGAGAGTATTAGTTTTGTGATATATAGCCAGCCACCTAACATAGTGCATCAATCATACAAGTATGATGATCCTTTCGGGTATTTACGTGTCTTCAATCCGTTCGTTTTCGTCCTTCACATTTTCCTTTTTAAAAAATAACCATCCATCCACCGAATTAGTACTTGAAAGTACCATTTGGTAATTATACAAGTACCATTTGGTATTTATGACAGGATAATGGGCTACTGCACTGATCGACAAGATGCCCTACCAACATGGATGATCATGCATTTTTCAGCTAGCCATATCCTATGATGAGTCAGATTAGATACATGAATGACCCAAATTGTGACACCTGTTTGGCTGCTACGTTGTGCTTTCAGTGGACACACTTTTGCGTACTCATTTTCAGTGGACACACTTTAGAACCAAGGCTCGTCGAGGGCACTATGAAAATTATATATATCTTCTGATTATGATATATAGGAGTATAAGAGAACATATAGACACTAAAAGTGACTCGTTAAGCACTACAAATTATCTTCTGATTATGTTTGTCCCCATGACTACGCAATTTTGGTGTCTTGTGGACAATTTTGCTTAATTAATACAACAATTTTTTACTCTATACAAGGCTAGCTAGTACAACAAATATATAGCACAAAAAGAATATCATATATGGAGTAGGAATCTTTTTGATTTTGTCATTGACATTTCCCTTTAAAACCCAACAAATAAAAAGCGTCAGTTGGTCATGACAGGAGATAAGGTTAAGATATGATTGCACCATACGTGTACCGACATAGAATCTTTTGCAGCCATCCTATAAGTCATGCATATTAGAGACACAAATGGCCCCAACCGGTGACACTTGTTTGGCTCCTACGTTCCATTTACTTTTTATGACACACACTTTTGAATCTGATATTTAGATGGTAAGCCTCTTGATAAATATTATCAACCCGCTGACACCAGATTTTTTGAAGGCTTGGCATATGCCTTCCTTTTTCTATTTTCTTTCAAAAGGAAAACCTTGTGGTCTTCTAATTCCTACATTGTTTATGGCATTGCTCAAAAAAAAAAAATCCCTCTCTTATCTAAATGAATTGCAAGGCTACATAAGCCAATTTTTTCTCCTCCAAATCCATTTTCTTGACTAATATATAGCACTAAGCTAGAGCCGGAAGGAGCCCAACCAAATAGCCCTAATCATCACTTTGTTCTTTGAATGCAATTTTGCTCATTTGTTTGGTTTGGGAAATTTCTAAGCCGCTTGTATGTCTCGTATGTGGTATATAGCTATATCAGGTCCTATAAAAGGACTTGAAGCATAGGCATCGACTCCGCCCCCACGTCGTCCTCACACAGAGGGCGACTCGGGCGACGACTCCCCCCCCGCCACCCCCGAGCCCCTCGCCCCGGCCGCGAGTCGCCGCCCTTTGCTCGTGGCGGCGGCGGCCGGCGGGCGGCACGTAAACAAAGCGGCCGCCGCGTCGCCCCTGAGCTCTTCCACCCCTCCCCGCGGTCCCCCTTCCCCCTCCACCCAACCCGGCCATTCCACGGCGGCGGCCGATGACCGGCGACACTGGGCGGCGGATCGGCCCTCGGGCCCTGGATCTACCCCCTCCCGCCAACTCCGACCATGGTGCTTGGCTCGTCGACGCGGCCGATCCGGTGGGCCCCGCCCTCCCGGATCGAGTGGGGGCAAGCGGTGCCCCGGCAACTGGCGCGTCCGACACTTCTTTGGCAGCGGCGGGTGAAGATCTCTTGTTTGGTTTTGGCTAATTAGTGACACCTAAGGACTAATCTCTCAATGCTAAGTGTTTGACATGATTGGAGATTGGTCGTGCCGGGAGTTGGTGCATTGTGATCATGGAGGATGGATCGAGGTGATCCAAAAGTTGATCAAGCATGCAACTCGGTGGAGTTTGAAGATCAAAGGTCCCAAGGCAAAGGTATAACCATAGGGCTTTTGATTTCACACCCAAGACACCATAGAGGGTGTGGGTGATTATAGAATCGATAAAGCCGTACTATAAAGAGGGGAAAACTTTTTCGTACATATCGATCCTCACGTGCCTTTAGGTTCAAGTCTCATATGCATGCATTCTAACCTAAAGTGCTAACTCCGGGTCCTTGTCGAAAATGGTTTTGAAAATGCTAACACATGAGGTCGAGGTGTTCTTCGCGTGTCGGCAACAAGAAACAAGTGACGAAAGTCGGTTTGGAGCAAAGGCGAAGGAACGGCGACGAAACGACGACATTTCGCGGCTCGGGCGTGACGGACGCACCGGCCGAAGTTGGTCGGAAGTGGCCGGACGGTCCGGTCGGTCGCGTCTGGCGAGCTCGCAAACGGCTCGGCGTCGACGGGTGACCGGATGCACCGACCCGGATGCGTCCGATCGCGACGAAGCACGACGGGACTCGCGACCGGAAGCTCGAGCGCGGGGGCCCGGTCGGTTTGGGCTTGTCGGTTGTGACCGGACCCACCGGCCGGACTCACCGGTGAGTCCGGTCGGTCGCGCGTCCGGTCGCTGCATAAAACGTGGTTTTCTCCCCAACGGCCACATTTCGTGGTGAGGGGTATTTATACCCCCTTGGTTGCCTCTTGCTCTCTCTCTTGGTCATTTTGAATCACTCCTAACATCTTTGAGCAAGCAAGCAAGCCTCCCTCCTCTCTCATTCTTGATTTGAGCTTCATTCTTGAGAGAAGAGTTGATCCAAGTGCATTGCATCGAAGTTCTTGCATCTAGAGGCACTTGGGGATCGTTGTGAGATGGTGGATTTCCGTTTCTCTTGGAGGCACCGCTCCTAGCCGGCTTGGTGAAGTGGTGGAGGCGTTGGCAAGAGAAGGTGATTGTTCTTGGCCACCTCCGGTTGGTTTGTGAGAGGATTACGCACTCCTCGTCGGGGAAGACAAAGTGCAAGGAATACATTGCTCGTGCTTTGGGTACCACACTTGTTGAGTGGTGTGTTGAGGCTAGCAAAGGGCACCGCCTAGCTCAAACACCATCCTTGTGTTGGTCGGCGCAGGAGACTAGCTTGTCGGTGTACAAGTGAACTCCGGGTGAACAAATCGACTTGTTCATTGTCTCGGCTTGTGGATCATCACCTTCGTGTGATTGATAGTTTTTCTTCTTCCCGGTGATTGGTTGACATCCGCTACACATCGGTATAACAAGCTTCTCACTCTTGCATTACTTTCCTAGTTTACCTTGAGTAGAGGGCTAGCACTTGCTTGTGTAGGTTGTTCTTGCTAGCATAAGGACCATATTAGGATTGCTCATTAGCTAGAGTAGAGGCATAGACCTTGTGTGGACTAGAGATCATAGAAATATTTAGTCTTGTCACTAGAAGGCTTGCTTGACCATTAGAGCTAGTGCAAACCGCTTTTTACGCCGTGTTTTATACTAATCGGTTTGTTTAGTTGAGCTTGTAGAAAATTTTTATAGGCTATTCACCCCCCTCTAGCCATCTAGGACCTTACAGCGGGAGGCGTCCCGCCCCCAACACAGTGCTGATGGGGTGGTGCTCCCGACATGCCCCCCCCGCTATTGCTCCGGGCCGGTCTGCTGTTGGCGTTCCCGGTGACTTACTTGACGGACAAGGGTGAAAACCCAGCCCATGCTTCTTGCCATGGGCCAACACGATGGCGCTCTAGTGTCACTACCTTCTTGAGGTGTCGTGTTCGGTTTGTCATCTGGTCGTCCGAGGTAGCCGGCCCCTACAATGAGGTTTGTGCCATGGTGGTCGGCGGGCGACGGCTACCTCGAGGCACTCACCAACGTCGTTGTCATGGTGTTGTTGGTTGAATCGTGTGTTGTTGCACTTGCTCCATCATGGTGGTGGGGTGAATATGGCGACGGTCGTGTCTTCACCTTGCGGGGCGTTGGCATGGGGGCAGGCCTTGTTTGTCGTTCGTCGTGCTATGCCCAATTGCGCTTATTGCTGCTCTTCGCTCGACTCGTCTAGTTGGAGTTTGTCATTGTCGTAGCCATTTTGGTGCTCCTCGCCGCGGTCCTTGTTCTCGATGACTCGGAGGGTATCTTCATGTTGGCGCTTCTCACCCGCCCCAAGTGACTCGAAGGTGTATCTTCATGTCGATGCTTCTTCGCCCGTGGTCCCGGCCCTCGGTGACATGGAGGAGCACTCGGAATCCCTGTTCATCTACGACTACGATCTCCACGTGCTTTCTTGGTGTTGAGTTTTCTTTTGTATTGGGCTTGGCTGGCGGGGTTGTTAAGTGGAGGGTCTCCCATTCCAGTAGAAATAGGTTGACGCCTTGGTAACAAGTTGGTTAACGTTGTGTCTTGTTATCTTGTTTGAACTTTCTCCCGCTTAATGAAAAACGCATTCTTAAAAAAAAAAAGGACTTGAAGCCACTAGCACTGCTAGAAGCATAACCACTTGCTAGTCATTCTGGCGGATTCTTCTTTGTGGATTATATTTACAGTACCCATTAATTTTACATCTGGAATATCTCCATATAAAAACTTGGGTTGTTGTGGCATCTCTCCACTTGGCATAGGTGGGCCCCATTTTTACCCAAGCTAGACGGCATTCTACTCTACAAAGTTGATGTTTATTACTCCTATTAATTAATATTTTTGTATTTTCCATCAATTTATTTTTGCTGGATGGGTTTATTTCAAGTAAAAATCTCGAATGCAACAAAAACAGCTTCATTATCTAAGAAATGGTAGTACTAGTGTATGATTGCAGTAACAGTCTCTGAGCAGCTTTGGGAAGAAAAAAAGTCCAATGACTAGAGGTAATTAGGCCGTCACTCGGCCCAGAAAATCAGCTTTTGTCAAGCCCAATATCAGCCACACTTTTTTTTTCTAAAAAAACACTCTTTGGAATGAAATGCGATGAGCCCGCTTAGCGGACCTGGACGCCGGCGTGCTCGTCGCCGCCTGCCTCGGCGTCGGCGACACAGCCGTTGGCCATTGCCGGCGCCTCCTGCGCGGTGGCCGCCAGCCTCCTCACAGGATGAACGCGTGGATGGAGTGTCCTCACGGTGCCTCACTGACACTGGCAGATTGAATCGGCATAGGAGATGTTCAGAAACCAAACAAGAACCACCAAAGATCCATGTGGTTTGTGCTTCCAGTGCTCAAGAATCACCCCAGGAAAAATTTTTAGCGTTTAACTTGTTCTGCAGAGGGAGAAATGAAAACAGAAACTGAGCATAAGAACCTGATTTCTGCAAGCAGGCAAGTAGAGTCAGTTTGTGTGTGTCTCCTGAATCTGAATGGTATTTGCTCAACCGGCACAGCATAATCCAGTGATGTAAACTTTACAAGACCCAACCATTGTGATTAAATCCAAAAACATCATCAATTACATTTTAAAAGATTATGTATTTATAATAATTACCATATTTGTGCGGCAAAGTGAACTTCTTTAGATGTAAAAAAACAGGGTGCATGTAAAAAACCAAAAGAATTACAATTAGAATTATCTATTGTAGCACAGTGAATATTACTTTTAGCAAAGATACACCACGATTCATATGCACACAACCATTTTTATTGACAATCTTTCTAGAATTCCATTCCATTGAGAATGCAGACCCTGCAATTTGGTACGTGCTCTGAGGCAAAGCAGGCAAAAATCCCAACTCATCTGCAGCCATTTAGACCATGATCGCAGCACAGATTAATGACAGCAGTGACAGGTCTTACACAATTGTTTACCATCATGCATCAAGAGGTCACACGATTGTTCTTCCCTAGGCCTTGTTTAGATGGCTAAAATTTCTAACCTTTTTTCCACTCTCTCTCCCCATCACATCACATCACATTAAATACACAAAAAAGACATATGTTTGGAGTATGAAATATAGGTAAAAAAATAACTAATTACACAGTTTTAGATGTACCTTTGCGAGGCGATTCTTTTTAAGCCTAGTTACCCTATGGTAGGATAATATTTACCACAAACAAACGAACGCGTCTCACAAGATGCTACAGGAGTTTCAACCGTACTTTTTGCAAAAAATTCTAACATCTAAACAAGGCCCTACTATGGCAGGATGCCAAACAAGTGAAAAACTTGACAAGAAAATCAATACAGACTGATTGATTCCTCAGATATATTCAACAGCACCATATGCCATACCAACCATCCAACCGCTCTTAGTTCAACCTTTCATTTCTAGGGTTAATCCTGAACCCGCCAGTTTCGGCACGGCTCAGCTCAGTCAAGGATACAACATAAGACCACAGTGAAAATTAGAGGGCCTTACAAAGCAGCAGCAGCAGCAGCAGCATGCAGATCAAATTTACACATCAAAACGCTGGCCAAAACCCAAGAAACCGAAAACCAGCCAAGCGCACACATGCACCCACACACCACCCATGGTAGCAATATACAACTGAACCTACCATAGCTTCAACTGAAACACAGCACCATCACCGCACTCTGCAAGCCGGGACAGCGTGGGAGCACTTTGGGTTTGGGATGGCCCTGAAGTGGACGCTGTTCCCGGTTAGCCTGCGGCGACCTCTATAGTCAGGAAGGCCAGAGGATTGACCGGATCCATCGCTTCCACTGCTGCCCTGCAATGGTTCGAGGGTTTCGACGACGTCACTCATAAGCGGCCTGGCCTTGGGGTTGTGGCTCAGGCAGTAGAATGCAAGGCTGCAGGCCTTGTGAGCAGCTCTGACCGAATACTGCCCCTCCAGTTTCGGGTCAATGATCTGGAGAAGCCTCCTCTTGTCATTGAGTTTGGGGAGGGCCCAGTCAACCAGGCTCTGCTCCCTGCTGGGCCGTGATTTGTCGATTGACTTGCGCCCTGTCAAGAGCTCTAGAAGGACGACGCCAAAGCTGTAGACATCACTTCTAGCAGTCAAGTGACCTGCACAGGTATATGCAATATTAGATCATGCATTAAGAATAAAATACCCTTGTTCTGGTTATAAACTTTTTGCTACAAAGTTATATTCAAGTACGAGATGCAGGAAATGGTAACACATATAACACATATGGTCTCAGCTCATGGAGTAGAAACAATAGTTTAGTGGTATGGAAATTTGACATGTTCATAACCGAACTGTTAGATTAGATGATATCTTCTAAGAAATGCAAATACCAAGCATATACAAACAATGAGGAAAGTACCAGTCATCACATATTCAGGGGCGGCATAACCATAGGTTCCCATCACCCGTGTTGATACATGCGTCTGATCACCTTCAGGGCCAGCTTTTGCCAGGCCAAAGTCAGACAGTTTAGCAGTATAATCCTGTGGGAATGGAGACAAAAAAAGATAAACATGTCAAACATATGTGTATTCCCATTGGATGGTATCAATAGAACTGAAAGAGGAGAAGAAAGAATGAGGAAGCAATTAACACTCAACAGAGTCCAGCAGAATATTTGATGTCTTGAAATCCCTGTAGATGACAGGCCTCTGAGCATTGTGGAGGCAAGCAAGCCCTTTAGCAGCTCCCAGTGCAATTGACATCCTAGTGCCCCAGGGTAATGGTGTAGCTGTCTCTGAGAACATGAAAAATAGGATGCTTGGTCAGCAAAATTTCCCTAATCTGAAATAAAAGTTCATTGTGAATGAATCAAGGAAAATAGTGCACTGGCAGTGGAAAGCATTCAGTTATTTGTCCTTATCTTCAAATGTAGTTGGTACCAGCTATAATAGTCTGTAATTAAAGGAGCATGAGCATGACAAAAATCAACAGAATTGAAGAAATTAACATGAAGGCGTGGTAATGCTTAATTGTAAAATAGATCATTCCTTATATGTTCCAAGTCATAAGGTCAGTTGGGAAGTTGCCTAAAATGTCCATACAGAATACAGAAAAATGTCAGCTAGGTCCCACTATTAAGCAAAATCAACAGTTTACCAAGCAAGCAATCATCCAGGATTTGAGCCACCAGCAAGTTCAAGAGTT